>JPKD01002316.1:0-30300 GCA_000750935.1 Pseudogymnoascus sp. VKM F-4519 (FW-2642)
CCCCCCAACTCCAAGAAATAAAGTACAGCACAGCTAACACCCCCGCCAGGTATTCCTCCTCGGCGTCAACTTCCCGGAATCCAAAGTGATCACCATCGCCCTCCAATCTTTCTACGCGCTTGGCCCGCAATCATGCTCGCGGATACTCGCAAAATTCAGCGTCCACCCCCTTGCGCGCATCGGCGACATCCCGCAGCGCACCATCACGCAGATGACGGCAGAGTTGTCGAACATGACGATTGAGAATGATGCGAGGAGGAAGATGAGGGAGGATATTAAGCGGTTGAGAGATATGGGTAGTTATAGGGGGAGGAGACATGCTATGGGGTTGCCGGTTAGGGGGCAGGGCACGAAGTCGCAGGTATGTTTGCTCTTTGTGTTGAGTGGGATAGTGAGAGGGGATAGAGGCTAACGGGGAACAGATTGTGACGGCTTCGAAGCTGAATAAGGTTGAGCGGGCGAGGTGAGAGTGGGGAAGTGTATGATTTGGTCGATATAGATGGGATGGCGTTAGAAGGCGTGGAATGTATTGTATTGTACGATACGAGAGAATCAAACTCTGTTATATATACGCTATATAATATACTGTGGATCCTGAATTCTGTGCCAAAATGAGAATCTTCTAGTGTCTGGCACGCTTTGCTCTGTTGTGAGAGGTTGTCCTGTCGACTTCGCACGAATGATGGCCCCTCTCTCCTGCCTGATGGTAGAGGAGTTCTCTCTGATCTTGTGGCCATGAACCCCATCTTTGCCGCTGATGTCTAGAAGCGCCCTTCCGTCTCAGCACCATGGGTCGCGAGGGTGTCCTTCTCCTGGGCCACCTCCTTCAGTCGCTCCTCGAGGGTTACTATTGGCTCGAGATGTCCCTCAATGGCTGTTTCTTAGGATTCGGATCTCTCGAAAGACGACTTGATAGCGGTGCCCAGATTCCCCTCTAGCTACTTCCACACTGCAGACTTCTCTCTCAGACTAGTCTCTATGGATGAGGCTCTTAAGTTGGCGCTGTCAATGGCAGTGCTTCTCCAAATGTGCAGGTTAAGGGGGGACTCGAGCCGTGGATGGTGGAGTCGAGCGGCTGTAATTACACAAGCTTAAAACATCATTTCAAATCACACTGTGACGATCTGCATTCAATATAGGCCCTTTATTTAATTCTATTGCCTATATACACTCATCTGCTCGAGATTATCTAGAACATCAGTCTCCTTGACGCCAGTCACTTAGGGGTCAGAATTGCCTCATAGAATCTCAGCCCTTGAGAAACCTCGACAATTACTGCAGAGGCAAAACCTTCACAGAGGTGCTGAGCTTCGACCCGAGGAAGAAGGGCTCTTGTCTAATCCAACCATGCCCAAGTCCTCCGGTAGGTGCATCTGATATCGCCATGTTGCTCTGAGCATCAACGGCTACTTGCTCTCAAGCGTATCTTGGCGTCCTCTTGACTTTGTAAGGCATGGGGAGCCGGGCGTTCTCTTTATTTCGGGTAATGATCGCAGTTTCGTTCAACTGACGACCTCCGAACTTCTTGCAGTGCCTCCGGCCTTGCGAAACCGCCCCTGCATCCAGCATCGATACATTTTGAGCTGCTTGGCACGATTGACAAGCAGTCTGCGATCCACGCCCAAGCTGACAATCTCAAATCCTGGGCCAGCAGACGCAGCCTCGCCCGACCAAATCTTTTCCAGCTCGTCCTTCTCGAAGAAGTAAACCCTCGTGCCATCCCCACGAACATAAAAGTTCTCCTCCATGTACCGTCCCTTCTTGAAGCGGACCTGAGCCAGATCTCCACGGCCATAGTCCCGGAATAGTACCTCGCCGCCTGGCTTCAGCACGCGGAAGATGTTCGACACAGCCTGCTGCCACTGCGTCGGCGAGAGAGCGGAGAATATGAATATCATCAGGACGACATCTACAGAGCCCTCGGCGAGTCCCGGCGGGAGATCTTGCCCCGCGGCATCCCAGACATCGGCCTGGATTTGACTCGTATTATAGGCATCATTCTCACGCATCACTTCGACGGCTATCTTGGAGAAATCGCAGGCATGGATTTTAAGGTTTGGATTTTGATTATTTGCAATAATAGGAAAGGCGGTGTTGCCAGCACCGGCACCGACCTCGAGGAGCGTGCAGGGACCGTAGTCTGCCAGCGTGACTTCGGCAAGCACGGGGAACTCCTGGCGAAGCCACTTGCGGTCTTTGAAGAAATTGGATGTGTTGTTTTTATAGAACTGGTTCCACCACTTAGCGGGATCGGAGTTAAATCTGTCTGAAACGAGCATTAGCTGAGATTCTTTGAAAATTTGTGATTAAAAAAAATAATGCTTTTGACTTTATATCAGATAGGAGCGAAAGACGTTGCTATGTTTGTATCATTCAGGGATCCGTGGACCTCAGATGAACTATGCATTTTGAATCATCATGAAAGTGGTGCGCATAAGAAAGAAAGGGTAGTACATACTCTTGTCAAAATCAGAAACCGGAGCTTCACGCTGCTTCGCATATTGTACTTCAGAATACTCCTTGTAGGCATCATCTGTTTCCACATGGTCCCACGCGTTAAATTCAAATACGTTATCCTCCTCTTTGAGTAACCGCGATCCAAACTGGAAAGGGTCGGTTCGTTTCATGTTGTGCTGAGGGTCATGAGACAGATGGGCGGGGACATCCCCGCCAATAGGCTGAGCCTGCTCACTCTGATCCTGTGCAACTGGCACAATCGGAGTGTCCGCCGGAATCTCCATGTCCGCACCCATCTCGAAAAGCAGTAGTCGCTCTTGAAACTTCAAGAGAAACTAAGGCTGTTTGTCGTTGGAGAATTGGGTTCGTTGAGAGAGTATTATGGAAAAAGGTTTTGTCAAGAACACAGAAACTTTTCGTCGTATTTAAGGTGCGGCTCATTATGTAAGCGAGCTTTCGGGAAGGAAACGGACAGGGGTCAGTTAGCTGGCCGGTGAGCTTATCTGAATGCTTCCAAAAAATGGCAATGTTTTTTGTTTGCGACTTCATGTGTACATTACCTGGGGCGGATTATCTAGCATAATGAAAACTTGTTTTTGAAGCGATTGTACAATAACTCTCTTTTTCTTTCCACCTTCCACCATGGCGTGTCCGATTCCACTTCGAGTTATGCGCCGCATTTCCTCTGTCAGACCCCAGAACTTTCGCCCAGTTGCGCCGATCCGACGAAGCTTTCTTACCCTCCCGGGCTCCGAGCTCATTACCCTGAAGGAAACTCGAATTCTCCCGTACGAATCGTCAAGTTTATATACCCTTATCGCCGACGTGGACCGCTACTCAAGCTTCATACCTTATTGTCAAGAATCCCGAGTCACAAAATGGTCAGAACCAGATACCAAAGGGAAGAGATGGCCCGAGCAAGCAGACCTGAAAGTCGGATGGGGAGGATTCGAAGAGACATTCACAAGCAAACTCAATTGCGTCCCAGACACCATTGTCGAGGCCCTCGGGGGTGATGCTGTGCCCGCCGTTTCAAAACAACATTCACTTGGTCGCTTTTCGAGAATAGAGTCTCCTGCTATACCCAATAACATCTTCAAGCGGTTATCAACGAGGTGGATGGTGAAGCCGCTTTCAGGACAACCCGCTACGCCTGGAGTGGCTCGCGTTCTGACAGAGGTGAACCTGGCGATCGAATTTCAATTCTCAAACCCACTGTATGGATCTCTGAGCAAAGCGGTTGCTCCGAAACTGGCAGAAGTTATGATTGAGGCGTTTGAGAAGAGAGCGAAACTATTGCTGGACAGCCCAAGGCAGGGATAGGAACTTGATGAGGGGTTACAACAGAGGAAGGCAACGATTATGAGTGTGCTGCATATAGATGGCGTTGGGGGGTCGGTCGGAAAACCTATAATACTGTACATACAAATTCCAACATTCGGTCTCACTGATGCAAACTTCCTACACGTATATTAAAATCCTCGTATATCAATTGACATCATTCTCATATAATAACAGGTCGTATAAATAGTCATCAAATCTAAATCCTCCAACAAGGGTATAACAACTCCATATATCCCAAATGCTACATCGATAAATAAAGTCGTGAAGTTGCTACATATTCCTCCCCTCCCTCCATGTGTCGGCGAGACATAAATGCTCCAGGTCTACCTCTTGGAGCGTCGTGACCAGAACTTGCGATCTCAACTTGGCTGGCGCAGTTCTGAGTCGGCTGTGCTCTACCAGACCATGGCTGCGTGGAGCCGTCGTCCATGACGGCACCCGCCCCTTAGTTTCTTCAAACGTGGCTAATATTTTGCCAAAAAGCATCATGCTCAACCCTTCTTTGCCCTGTTTTTCGTTAGAAAATTGCCACATCAGATCACAAGATACTTTGTTGCTCACCTTCCTTTCCCACTCTTCGCGGGTTTGCTTCCACCGCTTCCAAATAGACTCCAAGATGTTTTCTCGGTCTTCTTCTTCTTCGGAACATTATCATCCACCACCATAATACCTGCAGGCATTCCTCCAGGACCACCAGCCCAGCCACCATCTGGGGGTGGTGGGGGAGGCCCGTCTCGCCTCTTAGGCGGCGCCTTCTGCGAGTGTCGTTTCCCTCCATGAGCTTGGGGAGGCGGCGGCGGCGGGCCAGGCTCTGGCTTTGGAGGCTCTGGCATAGGCCACATGTGCATTGTAATTGCCCAGTCGGGCTCAATCATCGTCTCCCATACTTGGGGAAGAATAATCTCGCCATTGGGTCCAATCAGGTCATAATGGCCTTCCTGGACGTGAGGGCCAATGACGTCCACGTGAAGGAATGCTTGTCGAATGAGATCTTCCATGCCCTATTACTGTTAGTACATATTTACACCAGCGAACCAAAAAACTTACTGCCCATGTTTGGCAAAGGTGGTACGGGAAACTGAACTTGCGGCCGACAGCATCCTTGAACTTAATCGGCTTCTTCTTCTCGTCCTTCGGCGGGGCAGCCAAAGCTTTTGCGGCGTCCACTTCAGCCTTAGCCGCCTTGATCTCCTCCTCAAATTTGGCCTTCAAATCTGCTTCGTACTTGTCCTTCGCCTCGGCTTCAGCTTTTGCGGCGTCTGCTTTAGCCTTGGCCACCTTGATCTCCTCCTCAAATTTGGCCTTCAAATCTGCTTCGTACTTCTTCTTCGCCTCGGCTTCAACTATTGCCTTCTCCGCGTCGTCCTTTACCTTCTGCACGGCGGCAACCTCAGCGTCAAACTTGGCTTTCGCGTCGGCAACTTCCTTAGCTCTTGCCGCCTCTTCCATCGCTGCCTTCATCTTGGCAACTTCCTCAGCGACCTTTTTATTTGTGGCGGCAGCATGTTCGGCGTCATCCCTTGCCTTTTGCTCTTGCGCCACCTTGTCGTTGAAAAGTTTTCGTGATTCTTGAAGTGCCTTTTCGAGTTCAGCCAACTTCTTCTCCACCTCTGGGTCGGGTACAGGCGCGGGAGGTGGTGCTGGAGTCGCCGGCGCAGGTGCCGGCGCTGGAGTTGGCGCAGGCGACTCGTGGGGAGGCGGGACTGGCTGAGAATAGTGATAATAAGGCGATTGGCTTCCCGACGTTCCTTGGCCCTGATGCGGCACCCCGTATGGAGGGTACCCGCCGTATGGTGGCGCTTGCCCATATGGCATCATTTCATGTCCACCAAAGCCGCCAGGTGGCTGCTGGCCAGGAGGATAGTGCTGTCCTGGCGGATAGTAGCCATGCTGGCCACCCCCGCCGGCGGGTGAGAAGGGGTTCTGGGGATACCCGTGCGAGCTAGGAGGCGGCCCGAACGGTACTACCGACCCAGCTGCTCCGGGGAAAGGTGGTGGCGGCCCAGCTCCAGTGTAGCCGGAGGCAAAGCTTGGAGGGTATCCTGCCGGGGGCGGAGGAGCCCTGCCGCCATATTGAGGATTTTGCGGTGGGTAGCCTCGGCCATAGCCCGGGTAGTCTTCTATGGAAGCCACACTCGATGGCGGGTTCGGCCTTGGCCGATGCGCGCGCGGTTGCTGGTGGCGAGAGCTGTGGTCAGACGACGATGCCTGCCTTCGAGAAGAGCCTCTGCGGATCGACGGCGCGGGTTGGCTCGAGTCCCTATATACCGGCTGCTGTCTGGAACGGGGAGCAGACTCTGACGGTTCGAGGTCGTCGGAATATACTGGATCCCATGTATCGTCTAGAAGGTCAGAATCTTCTGGGCTATCGATGGTATTTGAGACATGGACTCCAGTACCTGTTGAGCTGCCTCCGTCCGTGTAGGATGACTGTGAGCTATGCGACGGGGAGTGGTGGTTGTCGAGATCGATTGTTACAGTTCTGCGCAGTGACGTTAGTGGGCAGTGCGGGGTCTCGGAGCGGTGAAAGTGCAGTGGGATGTCGATGTCTGCGTTTGGCCTTGGGGGAGAGTGTCTTATTAAAAGGAAAAGGAATGTATGACTTACGGCTGCGGCATTTGTACTTCGGTGTAGGGTATATCTCCAGGTCGCGACCGTCTCCTTTGGGGGAGAGTCGAGACGGAGATATCCTTTTTGTGTTTATAATCCCTGGCGTTGACACGCAGGTATGGGTCGGCTGCAACAGGCTACGGCTGAAATGTGGATTTTTTTCGTGGTCGATATGTAAGGCGCCAACAACTGGCTGGATCTTCTTGACCGCCAAATACTTGTCGCGCGAGTAAAACGGCGAAACAGCAGGTAAACGGTGATCGGTGCAGAGTTCGGTGTGTTGTTTTGTTTACTTTGGTTGTTTGGTACTCGTGGGGATGTGGGGCCGAGACGTCAACAAGGTACATGCGATCTATTTGTGAGTGATCGATATTTGATTTGTCGCGGGTAGATGGATATAGCGTAGTATATGCGATGACGACTACTTCGTAACGGCGTTGCTTTGGGGATGGTTGACGGGGTAAAAGTGTGTTAGGACGATATCTGCACTGAGATGCGATTATGGTTAGTGAGGGGTTTCAATGTGGTGGTGGTCGTGCACCTGAAGTAAATAAAAGGGAACGGGAGGAGGGAAGGGGGGTGATGGCAATTAAGACACCGTTGGCAAGGCACCACCATGGTCTACAACAAAAAAAAAACAGCCCGAAGACGGCGAAATCGAAAAGAAATGCAGTGGATTCCCGACAAACACTTGTTTAACATCGGCATTCCCGTCAGTCATCAACAAACAAATGGTTCGGGCGGGAGTCGTCGTTGGAATACTGCCTGTAGACAGCTAGGATTGTTTTCGAATAAGACAAACCTTTTTCGTGGGTTGATGGTCTATCAAGGTAGATATATAAAAGTAATGCTGTACTTGACCACCTCGCGATCAGTTTAAAAATGTAGCGAAGAGGTATCCTTGGTCTGTGGTTTCCAAGGGTTTCCAAAATAATAAAGTAATCAGTGTAACGGGGTGACTCCAAAAGGTGGTTCTGTTTGTCTCCTCTGGTCTTTGGGCAGCCTCCAGGATATGTGGCGAAGCCCTGTCCTGTTGTGGATGTGGAACTGCCAAAAAAATACTCGCAGGATATGCGATGCTGTTGAGAGAGAGAGAGAGAGAGAGAAAAAAAAGATCCAGTGTCCGTCCTATGGGGTGGAGTGGCTGTATAAAGTCCTCCGTTCGAGTGGGCCAGGCAGTCCAGTATTTGTAGGGATAAATGTAAGGCTCCTTTTCCGATCCTATGGCCTTTTCTTTGGGAATGAATATAGTTTTCTGAAAAGATTCCTGAAGGTCACGAACATATTGGTTCTGAGAGATTCGCCTTGTGGTTTGTGTGGTTGAGGAACAACCCAAATGTCAAAAAAAGCCTGTGGATTGTGGAAAACACTTATACACTGTGGTACAAATACTGTGTGGAAGGTGTCGGCACAATATCAATCTGAAGAGTTATTGACATTTTATTTCGTGGCCGTTCTTGTCTAATATACAGATGCCAATGCCCAAGCTCCACCCAGGATTGCCCGGCCACAGTGATGAAAATTTGCTGTCAATCCAAAAACAGCCCACAAGAAAATCTGGCAACACCTGAATGTGACTCAATATGGAGCCCAGTGGATCTCATCAAGGAATCTACACGATATAGGGAGCTGGTGTTTGGTGAATTCAGTGCGTTGGGCAATTTGCGCAACAGCCCAAGGCCACGCATTCCAAGGCAACAGGGATTAATTGTCGGAGAAAGCGCTGGGGATCAGATCCAATCCGCTGCCTTGGAACCAGGTTAAAACAGTCGTCGAGGCTCACCGAACAAAAAACTGCCGCCCAAGATCAAGGTTGATGCCCAAGCCTTCCGCGATCCTGCATGAAAAGAAAGCCACATCTTCTTTTGGCCCTATCAGGCCCCAACGCCCAAAAGTACTTCCGGCGCGATCAGACATGCCACGTACTATAACAGCTAAACAAAATCCGCTTCTTGGCACAATGCCATCACAGAGTAACGCCACGACAATTGAAGTTGTGGCAATTGGGTCCACCATCGCCATCATGGTCTGACCGGATTGTCTCGATTTTCGGATCGAGACGCGATCGTCAGCCCTACATCCGGGTCTTCAGAATACAGCGCTCATCAATCAGCCCCGTACCTTGCGTGGATATTCCTTGCCCGCGTCACCACCGAACTAGCGGATGGTTTTGACTGCGTCTCGGTCAAGTAGTTCTCGTGCTGCGATCAGCTCTGCTGCGTCATATCCCTCCCAACCAGCCTCTCGTGCGACGCTCCGGCGCACAATTTCCGTAAGTTTCGCAGTTGCAAGCAGGTTAAGGCTCTGTATGATTTTGAGGCTCGGTGTCGAATCAGCCTTGGACTTATTCGATCCTTCCGACAGGGTAAGCAATGCACGAGCGGTTGCCTATCAAAGGTTAGTTTTCGCGAGGATACTATTTATATATGGCCAACATACAAGCTTCAAGCCGTAAAACCCCCTGAGATAATCATCGCATAGCTCAATACTTCTCGAGAACCTTCGCACTGATTCAAAGACGTACTTGTCGGCGGTACCATCCTTCCCTGTACTTCCATCGGTTCCGGCGCTGGTAAACAGGAGCTCTCCAAGTCTCGCGTGCATCTTCCAATGGTTAGCCAATAGATTTGTACAGCAATTTATAATATCCTTACATTCCAAGCGTTTGGTGTTATTAACAAGACCTCCTCCAAAGCAAAGATGCTCTGTTGATAGAGTCCTTGGGAGGCATATAAGTCGCTGATTTCGGCCCACGCTTCCGCATCGGTTGGAGAACAGTCGAGAAATTGAGCCAGGGCTGAAATGGCCTCTGCCTGTTTTCCCATGGACTTCAGGAGAGCTATGCGCCGTTTCGAAACGGGCTGTAAAGAGGTCAGCTACGTTCCTATAGTACGGAATGCGGACCAACGAACCATATTGCCAGGGTCGCCCTTGAGTATAGAATCGTATTCCGTGAGAACCTTTTGCAGATCGCTATCACTCTCCGCTGTTGCTTCCCGGTATAGTCCTTGTAATGCCATGATCCTCTCATTGCTCTCCCCAAATCTGCTCAACAGCCTGTCCAGGCATACGCGGGCCGAATGCTTGTCGCCAGTGCGTAGGCATGATAGCATCAGATTTTCGTAGGTTGTCCATAGTTCTGGGGTTTCTGGCGCAGCATATACGGATGAAAGAGAGTATGGAGCGATCGATGATGGGGTCGTGGAGAGTAGCGCTGGAGCTTGTTGAGACAATTGCAGAGCTACCGAGGGCGGCAGGTGGGCTGGCGGGTGGAGAATTGACGAAGACATCTTCTTTGTGTAGAGTTATCCGTTGAAATATAATTCCAGGAGATGCGACAGCTTATATTGGACTGATGAGGCACAACCATATGAGGTGAGGTTGATGGTACATAGTGAACCACGGAAAGGGTGCACGGTCCACCAAGGTAGCGGGCCGCGTTCTTCGACCATGATGCACCCAAGACCTGTCTCGTTTGGTGGGGCAACAACTTCGAGACGCCGATAATGTGCTGCTACGGTGTATTGAGACGACAAATGGCCTAGCACTTCGCCGACACTTTCTTATAATATTCTACTTTGAGGGTTGCCTTCCGAAGAGTAATATAGAAGCTCGTGGCACTCTATCCCGCCCCATCCCCTTCGTTGATATCGGGGCGCTTGAACAGCTCTCATGGATGTCGAGGGAGCATCCTGTGACAGAGCCTCAAGATGTACGTCCTCTCCACTCATATATGAAAGCTGCCGAGAGCTTTATTGACCCGTGTCAGGTTTGAAAAATCCCTCTACGACCTCATAAGAGGACTGCGGAACCACAAGGGCGACGAGAAGGCATACATACAAAACAGCTTGAAAGAATGTCGGGCAGAAATTCGTGGGCAGGACATGGGTTAGTCTATATTCTACGGCTTTCATACAGTTGTACTGACTGTCCCTTCAGATGTCAAGGCCACGGCTTTGCTGAAACTTGTCTATCTCGAAATGTTCGGACATGATATGTCCTGGGCTTCCTTCCACGTCCTTGAAGTCATGTCCTCCGCCAAATACATACAAAAGAGGGTTGGCTACCTTGGAGCCGTCCAAAGTTTCCGCCCGGATACAGAAGTCTTGATGTTGGCGACAAATTTGTTGAAGAAGGTACATGTCGACCATCTTATAAGCTGAGAACTATACTGACGTTATGGCAAGGACATCGTCTCCGCATCTCTAACGACAATGTCTCTCCCGATTATAACTTTACCTCACATTATCACATCATCTTTAGCCATGTCCGTGCTATCCGATTTACTTCCCCGTTTGACACACTCCAGTCCAACAGTTCGGAAAAAGACAATCGTTACCATATATCGCCTGGCCTTAGTTTACCCCGAAACGCTGCGGCCGGCGTGGCCCAAAATCAAAGAACGTCTGATGGACGACAACGAAGACTCCAGTGTTACTGCGGCTATTGTCAATGTTATCTGTGAGCTTGGGTGGCGGCGTCCTCAAGATTTCCTGCCGTTAGCCCCGAGGCTGTTTGAACTACTGGTTGATGGAGGAAATAATTGGATGGCAATCAAATTAATCAAACTTGTCAGTCGCCATGAACCTCTACTTTGGGGAAATAATACTGACTTGACTAGTTTGCGACGATGACCCCCTTAGAGCCTCGCCTTGTTAAGAAACTATTACCCCCTCTGACATCTATTATCCGGACCACACCAGCAATGTCGCTTTTGTATGAATGCATCAATGGCATTATTCAAGGAGGGATATTGGGAGGGACGGACGATGAAAGCGAGGACGAGATTGCTACTTTATGTGTCACCAAGCTTCGTGGTATGATAATGGTTGAAGGCGACCCTAACTGTAAGTATTCTCCCTTGTTGATCACGGATCGGTCCTAACATACTCAGTGAAATACGTTGCATTGTTAGCCTTCAACCAAATTGTATTGACTCACCCATATCTCGTATCACAGCAAGAAGATGTTATAATGGACTGCATAGACAGTCCAGATATGTCCATCAGGCTGCGAGCACTAGATCTGGTTGTGGGCATGGTCAGCAGCGATAATCTCATGTCTATTGTCGGTCGATTAATGCGCCAATTACGGAGCGTAACCGCGACGGATTCTCAGGATAGCGGTTCACCCAGTCCAGCTGCATTCGATTCTGACGAAGAAAACCCAGAGGTAAATATGAGGTCGAATCGGAACGCCGCTACATATTCTCTTCCGGATGACTACAGGAATGATGTTATCCTGAGGATTCTAAAGATGTGCTCAAGCAACAATTACAGCAACCTTGTTGATTTTGAGTGGTATATTGATATCCTGATTCAACTCGCCCGCAACGCGCCCAGGCACATTCCAACTTCTGCTGCCGACTCACATACTCTCGCCAACGAATCTGGGGAGTCAGATGTGGCTGAAAATATAGGAAATGAGCTACGAAACGTTGCCGTCAAGGTTAAGGCAATACGTGCCAGCGCTACGAGAGCTGCGGAGTCCATAATAGTGGATGGCTTGCACGGGGCAGTGTCCCAAATTGCCGAGAAGAGGGGCATCTTACGGCCAGTGACATGGGTTGTGGGAGAGTATGCTTCATATTTATCCTATCCAGAGGACGTGCTGGTTGGTCTCCTGCATTTTACAAAACCACAGTCGGATCCCGAGGTGCTCGCGATGACGTTACAAGCCATACCAAAGGTTTTTGCCCATTTGTCCGGGAACGAATCTATGGAGTGGTCGGCGGAAAGGAAAACCATGCTTTCACTTCTGATGGCCCGCATACTACATACTATGGAGCCATTGGCGTTACACCCAAATCTGGAGGTGCAGGAAAGAACTACGGAGTTTGTAGAACTTCTACGGTTAGCTGCAGAGGCTTCTGCTGGCCAAGAGGCATCATCAACGGGGGATCAGTACGACGCACCTTTGCTGTTAACCCAGGCAATACCGTCACTATTTGCAGGCCTTGATCTCCACTCCATTGCTCCAGGCGCCCAGAGCAACGTACCTATGCCAGCCAATCTTAACCTTGATCAACCCATCACTGCGAATTTGAATGAGCTCCTCAGAGGAGCCGACTCAGGAGCGTACGAGAGGACCGATGAGGACGAATTCCAAGAGTACTACCATCAGAGACCATCAACTTTGAGTTTATCAATGGCAGATCCCGCAATCAACCGCCTTGCAGAAACCCCCGAGGAGAAGCCTCAGTCGTATCAGCGCGATACCGAAGACACATACTTGGATCCAGACATTGTTGCTCGTCGGAGGGCCGAGAGACTGGAAAGAAACAAAGATGACCCATTTTACATTGCTGGTATCAGTTCCGAATCTTCTACGTCTACCCCCTTCGACACGATCATTCGAAGTGGCAACGGGAATGACCTTGACATCGACTCTATACCAATCATGCAACTCGACCTTGGAAAGATGCCATCGGTTGCTCCAGAGCAGAAGCCCAAAAAGCGGGCGCCTGTCAAGCCTCGTCAACGTATCCAGGTTGCAGCGGATGAGACACTCGCTGCTAGTGGCACCTCAACGCCGAGGAACGATGATTCCGAGGCCAGTTTAGAAGGGCAACCACGTGCTCGAACAAAGCCAAAACGATCACCGCTTCTTGTAGACTCAAGTAACATCGGGGAATTTGCTCTTGAAGGTGACGATAACGTCAGCGGAGGATCGGCAGAGTACGAGCATCATCACAATCAGAAAGAGGAAGAGGAAATGGCCAAGGCTATGAAAGAGGTTGAGAAGCTGAGGCTGGAAATGCAACGTGCAAATGAGCGTATCCAGGCTGCCCAGGGTGTTCCTCCGGAGGGGACTGTGGTTAAGAAGAAGAAGAAAAAGGTCAAGGCTGTTGGTGATGAAGCGACTGGGAAAGTTCGCTCGAAGAAGAAAGCAGAGCAAGCGGATGGGTCTGCTGAAGTTACTACGGTAAAGAAGAAGAAGAAGAAAGTCAAGGCCAAGGAGCCTGAGGCAGGCGGTGTCGAGGGGGATGCTGAGAAGGCCAATCAGCCATAAGGTAGCAGCTGTTAGATTTTGAGCGCATATGGTCTTGATCTGGTAGATTTGATCAACGGACTCTACCGTCGCTTGACAACCCATACTATAAGGCTACTTATTATATATCAACCTTATTATACTATTAGGTATCTAGAAGTGTTCGATTGTACTATAAATCAATTTTGTGAGACATGATAAATACGCACGTGACTCGAATCTGACAGCTCCAGTCAAGATTGTCTTATCGATAACCTTATTCTCCAGACCTGAAATTTGACGAGCACCGCGGTTCCCTGAGAACCTCAATCGCTCTCTCCAATATCAAAGATCGCCTCATAGCTTCAACGCAGAGTTTAGCGGTAACCGCTTCGATTGAACATGGCTCATTCGAAAGAAGACAGCCCCGAGCTCCCAGCTACTCCATCCATCACCAAGGAGCAAAGAAAAAAGGACAAGGCGGCCAAACGAGAGAAAAAAGGTATTGAATTGATTCACACCACACGCCTGCCATTATATTTACTAACATTCCGTACCAGCTCTCAAAAAGCAAAAGGAGACCGAGGCTTCAACGGAGCAGGTCGAAGATGCTGAAACTATAAAGGCCGCTGCGAAGGCTGCGAGAAAACTTGCCAAGGCTGAGGCACGCAAGGCTGAGGATACGGTCGAGACAGAGGCGCCGAGCAAATCGAAGAAACGAAAGCATTCTGGGGCCGAGAAGGAGGATGAGGATAAGGAGAAAGAATCTAAGAAAGCAAAGAAGTCTAAGAAGTCGAAAAAGGCTGTGGATTCCGACGATGACGCAACGAAAGCAAGCAATGCCGGGGAGGACAACGAACAGACTGAGGAGGTAGATGAGGATGCGGCTAAGAAAGAGAGGAAGAGGTTGAGGAAGTTACGGAAGGAGAAAGAAGCTTCGGCCAAGGCGGCACCAGAAGCTACAGCCGTGCCGTCGAAAAAAACAGCGCCCAAACCACAAGATAAGAGCCACAAGTCAAAAAAGAAGGATGCGGAAACCAAGAAGTCAGAAAAGCCAAAATCGGCCGAGCCGGCCGCAGCGAGCGCTGAGCAATGGAACCCAGATGCTCTATCTGGTGACGCCGCAAGGAAATCTAAGTTTCTCAGGTTACTTGGAGCTGGGAAGAATGCAGGTGCTGCTGCGAGTGCAAAACCGGCTCGGTCCAGCGGGAGTGCTAGCAATGATATTGAGAAAGTACAGAGCGAACTTGAGAGGCAGTTTGAGGCTGGTATCCGGTTGAAGCATGGTGGGCATAGCAAGAGGATGGGACTCGGTGCTTAGTGGGGCTTATATGTGGCGTATAGCATGATGTGTGAATCTTTATGGACTTGGAAAGCATCAATCTTCAATTCTTATGTTAAATTGAGTCTGAGGTATAATGTTTGGTACAATGTGTAGCTTGAAGTTCGGGTCGCGCATTTTGTTGGATATAGCCACGTTGCGCTTGCCCCTCGTATCGATTTCACCACCGTCTTGATCCGCCTCATTTATCTGAAGAATATCCTCGAAATTAACTCGAATATCAGACCGCCGAACACCACGAATGCTAAAAGGACTAGAAAGTAGACAGATTAGCGGTTGAAGGGCAGTCGGGGGGTATTGTGGTTTGACATACTAAGCCAGATAGGAGACACCGGCGACTTAAATGTTTGCTGTTTCTTCTTCAATGTGCCCTCTGGCTTTCCCATCTTGGCCGTGTTCACTTTGGCAAACTTCTGGTTGCTAATCCGTTGTTGTGGTGTTTGCGCCTGCAGGGAGGGAGATCAGCATTATATCTACACGGCCCGCGTGTCTTACATACCATTTTGGCTGTGTGTTACTTGGAGCGATCTCGGTAGGTTTCCGAAGTTGATCTGATCGAATTCTATTCGAATATGAGATTGTAAGTTTATCGGGAGTTAATTGGGATAATTGTTGGAAGATGGATCGTCGTTGGAGTTGAGAAATGGCTGGATTTAGAAACGGTGTCCCCCAGGTCGCACGACATGTACATGACCAAAGTAGCTTCCACCACTAAGCTATAGTAACTCTAGCGGGAGAAGCCGAGGTGGGACACTGTTCCTGATTTTGACTTTCCGGGGAACCACCTCCATCGCAGAGCACCCTGGTCAAGCAACATCGATCATAAATAATCTGTGCCCAACAACGCTTTAACAAGGGGTCTTTTGTAAAGTCGGCATTTCATATATACCCCTTCTTTCGATCAGGATGGCATCACCTTTGAGCGTATCACTTCGTGCTCTACGACAAACCAGCACCCGCCACTCCGTCACCTCTTTCCGTCGCGCATTTGCTTCATCACCACCACCCGCCGGCGACGCCCCCAAGCCCGTATCCGGTCACGTACGTGCAGCTATTCCCAGTCCGCATGTTGACAAAAGCTAATTGCCACGGCCCCAACAGGTAAACTTCTACAAAACCTTCACCCGCCCGATCGCAAAGGTCCTGCTCCTGGCAACATTCACATACCAACTATCGTACTACTTCTGGGTGAAGCTGGAGAAGGACGAGATCAAGTCGGAGCGACAAAGTATGGACCATGCCACGAGCGGTGCAGAGTGACGAACTCACACATATTCAGATGAAATCCTCCAACTCGAGAGTCAGCTGGAAGCTGCCCTAGCGAAGCCGAAGCAGCCGTGATTGCCGATTCGACTTTGACACTGTGTAGGCAGTGTTATGGAAGGAGTCAAGATACCTGGGGCGCATTGGATATGACGAGGCGATATCACTGCAGCAGATACCGACTATCGAGAGCCGCGGCCTGCCATAATTTGGGATAAGGGTTGTTGGGGCACAGCTGCCTTTGGCGGCGAAATACACCTGCTTCTACGAGGGCTGCAGGCAACGGATAGAGCATTCTGATGTGTGTACAAGTAGCTGGGACATTGTATGATATTAACGGCAGACTGTAATATTGTCTACGTCAAGCCACGCCTCATCTGTAGGCTGTATAACTAAGCTCTTAGTTAGCTTTTGTATTTATAGCGATATCCCATTTAAATATATTATATTATATTATATTATCTAAGCTAAATAAATCCCCAAAAAAAATCTATAATTGTCGATTAATTCACAATTCATAATTTTATTCCACACTATAATATTATGAGATTTTGATATAAAACTTTTTCGGCATCAAATATACCAAATTACACCGCACCTCAACACATCAAACAGGACAGATGGCCGAGATGGTTATGGCGCCAGGTTAAGGTTATACCTTAATACATGTGATTCGTTCATATAGTTTCCTGGTCACGAAAGTGGCGTGGGTTCGAGTCCCACTCTGTTCAATTCTCTTTTTTGGTTTTTTGGTGTGTATGTGTTTTTTTAATATACACGGATGGGGCGAAGGGGCCGCTGCGAGATCCATAACAAATTCAATACATGACTATCCACAAAAGGCTACCCACGAGAGAGAGCAATGTGCGTGATTGATTATAAAGGTAAAGAATTGCTAGAATAAACCCCCAGGGGGGTGCTATGTACCATACACTCTACTCGACCTCGTCAAGCCTCATCCAAATCCCAACACGTCCACTATCTCTGTACAAACTAATCCAAAACCCTACCCGCAACCGATGCGGTACTCTTATCCTTCGTCTGCGTCTTCCTCAGCTGGCGACCACCCTGGATCTCACCAAGTAGTGCCATAGGTCTACCCATCGCTGGTGGTCCGCCTGCAGGTGGCATCGGAGGCGGAGGTGGCCCCGCACCTGGAGGAGGTGGTGGTGGCGGCGGCGGCGCACCGGGAGCGCCCATACCCGGCATTGGGGGTGGTGGCGGTGCACTAGGAGGCGCGCCCATGCCGGGCATTGGAGGCGGTGGAGGAGGCGCTGGTGGAGCGCCAGTGGGAGTAGGAGTCTCGGCCACTGGGGACGTCACGCCAGGGCTAACCGGGGAGAAAGCACGTGTGTCGTCGGCAGCAGAAAGAGGGCGGGGAGGCGCCATGGTTCCAAATAGCATCGAGGCAAGCTGGCGTGCGTTTCCGGCACCAGGTCCTTCCTCCTCGTCGGAGGAGTCCTCGCGGTCGGAACCGACCACGGACCATTCATCTTCTTCTGGGCGGACGCGAGAAGGTCTTGCGCCTGTTGAGCTGGGCACGACTGGCTCGGGAGCCTTGGCGGCAGCTTGTTGCGGAGGAAGGCGGTGGAATGGGTTAGTGTCCTGCGCAGGAGGCGATGCGACGGGTGGCGATGTAACAGCGGCGCCTGCTCCTGGAACCATCGGCTGGCCCAAGTTCTTGAAGAAGGGGTTGCGGGTGGCGGTATCTGCTTGTGGGGAGCTGATGTTCGAAGTGCTGGCCGCAGCTGATGGGGGAGAGGTTGCCGTAATAATAGGAGGCGCTGGCGCTGGCGGTGATACCTGCTTCTCGGCGACTCTTGGAGGAGTTGCTGCCTGGGGAGTGATGTCCTGGGGACCCTCCTCGTCCGACGAACTGTCGTCATCAATCGCCTCGAGTTGACGCTGAAGCTCAATCTCT
Source organism: Pseudogymnoascus sp. VKM F-4519 (FW-2642) (assembly GCA_000750935.1). Lineage (NCBI taxonomy): Eukaryota > Fungi > Ascomycota > Leotiomycetes > Thelebolales > Thelebolaceae > Pseudogymnoascus > Pseudogymnoascus sp. VKM F-4519 (FW-2642). The sequence continues at coordinate 17,907 of JPKD01002316.1, forward strand.
CGTTGGCGAGCAGTTTCAATCTCAGCGCGCTGGGCAGCCAGCTTGGCTTCTTTCTCCTTGGCCTCGGCTTGCGCTGCCTTCCTTCTGCGCCTCTCCTCCTCCTTCTTGATCTTTCCAGCCTTGACTTGCTCCTCGAGGGCCTTCAAGCGGGCCTCGGTGGCCTCACGCTCCTGGGCAATCTCGCGTTCCTGGCGCTGTGCATCATCCCTATAAAATTAGCATACTTCCATTATTAGCGTCAATGAGACTTACTCCAGTTCCTTAGTTGCTATCTGCTGAGCCTCTTGTTCTTGATGGACTCTATCCTCCTCAGCCTTTCTTGGGGTTTCCACCTCGCTCTTAGCAGCCTTCCTCGTTGGAGGTGGGGGTGGCTTCTTGGCAACCTCTGGGGAGGCAGCAGCAGCTGGTGCAGTGCGACCCTCCTCCTGAGCTATTCTCGCCTGTCTCTCATTCTCGCGCTTCGCATCTTCCTCCTCAGCTTGGCGGAGTTTAGCTGCCCGTTCATTCTTCTCGCGCTCCATCCTCTGCTGAGCGTTCTCGCCAGACTTGGAAGGAGCCTTAATACCCAGGGCAGCCAGGCGCTCAGCCATGCGCTGCTCAGCCTGCTGCTTGATGAAGGCGGCTCTTTCTTCGGGGGTCTTATAAGAGGCGTACGAGCCACCACCACCACTTGGTGCGGGGGAGGAGCTCTGGCGGGAACTTGTCGGCGCTGGCGAAGCACTGCTTCGGAAACGGGATGCGGAAGTATCGCGATCGCGTCTATCTTCCACTGCGCCCCTACTGGTAGAACGATCTTCATTGCGAACCCTGGCACTTCTGGTCGACCTCTGCAAATCAAAGATGAAATCCTTGACTTCGTCCTCAACACCAAGCCCGTCCTCCCATCTGCGCTTCTCATGCTCGCTCGACGAGCTTTGAGATCCCTCTTTCAAGCCATCCTCAAGACCTTGGGCAAACTCACGAACGCTGTCCTCGACATCCTTGACCATTCTCTCGTTGTTCTCACGTTCTGTCTTGATTTTAATGTTTTCCTCTTCCAGACGTTTGGGGGCTGCAAGGTCCTCATCAACAGTCTCGATCTTCTTTCCGGTAAGAGCCGCAGAACGCTGTTGCATCATAGCCTTAGCTCGTGCCTTGAGTCTGTCTGACTCGGTCACGGAACCACCTGGTCCAGTTCCAACGATGCTTGACGCAGTGCTTGGGTGAGCCTTGGCATCCTTAAGACGGAAGAGTTCCAGTTTGGCATCGGCGATGGCGCGCTCTGTGCGACGGACTTGGCTTGCGATATCAGGCAGACTATCCGTTAGCGTCTGCAATTGGCGCTTCAAGGCGCGGCGCTCAGCTCCTGAGTCCACATTTCGGAGTGCTGCATCTGGGTGGCTGTCAATATCCTCTTGAACACGGCGGATGCGCCTGTAAAGCTCATCCGCTTCGCGGCGGTCACGTCTATCAAGAACGTCATCCTCCTCGGCGGCATTCTCATCCTTGAAGTCGAGGGCGTCAAGAACCACTTGCTTCTCGCGGATTTTCTTCTTTAGCTGGTCCAAGGTAAGGTCTTCGCTTGTAGTCGAGGACGGAGATTCTGGGCGTGGTGAACCAGTGCCTAAGCGTCTACGAGCGCTTGACTTATATCCAACGTCGTCATCGTTATTCTTGAAAACGGTGGCATCTTTACGATTGCTTCTAAGTTGGTTCGAATCGCCGCGGAACGAGTGGTTCTTCAAGTAGCTGACGCCAGTCTTCTGGGGAAGAAGGTTGGCGCCAGAATCCTTTCTATACGCAGACTCCTGCTGAAGTAGAGACTTGACAGTGCCAATGGAATCGTTGAAGTTTCTAGTCGAAGGAGGCACAAGCTCGGCTGGCAGTTGAGCAGGAAGCGGGTATCCGTTAAGCTTTCTGTAGATTAAATGCATGGCAACTGCAAATTCATCCATGTTCAAACGACCCTTGTTTCCGTTATCTGCCAGCGTCCAAACTCTTTCGAGATCAGGCTTAGGGAGGCCACTCTGTCCAAAGACTTCAATAGCAACATCGCCACCAATGAAGCCCTTGCCCAAACCGTCCCAGGCCTTGAAAAGAGAGTCATATCTCGTCTTCTCATCCTTGGTCACAGCCCATGGGATAACAGCATTTCCAGACAAGCCAGCGGTGGTAAAGTTGCCTTGCTCGCGGCCTTGCTGAGGCATCATGCGAGCTTGTAGCGCATCAATGTTGGGAAGTCCCGTAGCTGGGGCATTTACCAATCCCCACTGGCCAGGAACTCCTGTAGGCTGGGCGTTGAGTGGCGCTACCATGCCTCCCATTCCACCACCAGGAGCTATTAAACCGCCACCTTGTCCATACCCTGTTGGCATAGGAGGCATTGGTGGCCGTGGTCCAGTGTAGCCAGTAGCCTGCGGGTTGGTCGCGTTTTGGAAGTTTTGCTGCTGACCACCAAACCCAGTTGGCTGCGGCTGGAACCCTCCCTGGAAGCCAGTTTGTTGCGGCTGCTGGAATCCGGTCATTTGTGCTGTAAGTAGCTGGGAGTTCGATGCCATTGGTTGCGGTTGCTGGATCGTAGGGGGCGACGCAGTTGAAGAGCGAGTATTAAAGTCGGGAACGTTCGTTCTTGGCTGAGGCGCATCGTCTGCGACGCCGAAGTTTATAATATCGACCATGCTTGAAACTTCGTTTCTAATATGCTCTGGGAGCGATGGTGGTAACTGCTTGCCAACGAGCTTTAAATTACATAGATACATAGCCAATGCGAATTCGGGGAACAACAAGTGTCCTGATCTTGTGGTATCCGCAAGAGTCCTACTGATGTTAGCCGGTGCAAATCTGACAGCAAGTCCTATCCGTACCATATTTGGGACAGGGAGTCTCCGTCTAAGTTCGATCGTAATAATATATCCCTAGACTTATCTCCCGAGAGGGCCTGGTCATCCCCCGCAGCAGACTTGAAAAGGGTTTCAAACTGCGCCTGGTCTTTGGCGGTAATGAACGATAGCCGTATGCTCGGTATCTTTGTCGACTTGGCTTGTGGTTGTCGTCTGCCCTTTGGTTTCGAATCTCCCGTCTGGAAGGAAGCTGCCATTTGGCTAAACCCCGTCGGCTGGGGTAGGACCGGTGCTTGGGGTTGCTGCTGCTGCTGTTGAGGCTGCTGCATTGGCATCGGTGGAGCTCCAAAGTCTTGCTGCTGCTGATTCTGGCCATATTGAGGCTGGGCGCCTGGGAAGCCAGTGTATTGAGATTGCAACGGCGCAGGCTGCTGGAAACCGGTCGGCTGAGGTTGAAAGCCCGTAGGCTGCGGGTTCATCTGAAACCCCCCGGTTTGGGCATTCTGTTGCTGAGGAAAGCTATTTGGTTGTTGATTCTGGTTATAGGAGTTGAACTGCTGCTGCTGCTGCGGTGGGCCTGTAGGGCGGCCGGCATTTCCGCCCAGGTACGAGTTGGAGCCCGAAAACATTGCGATATGAAGGAAAAAATGCTAAAATGGGATACAAAACGAAAGCTGATACAAAAGGTTGAGATGTGAATCCCAACTACAAGTTTTGATGCGCGGCGGCCTACGTCGCTGACGACAGTAGTTACCCAGTTGGGTTCCCAGGACGGAGGCAAGTTCCGCCGCCGCAAATTAGCCAACCCAGCCACTGCCCCGCCACCTACCGCCTGAAGTGAGTATATGCACCTTAGGCATCAATTGTTATCAGGACAGGTTGGTCGGGGTAAATATATTTGAAGTCGTTATTTTACAGTGAATCTCAAGTATCATTCAGTTTCGAGAATCATTTTTAAACCAATTCATAACTTTCCATTTCCACCAATCTATGGCATCGACTCGCATTTACGTAGCTAAATGATCATCGCTTTTTAAGTGTCCCAATACCTCCTTCTATTTGATTGCCATCATAATAAACCCATTTTCTCTTCATGCTAAATCGCTGCACAGCTTTTTAGCTACATCTAGATGGCATAAACAGTATAGTCCAAATACCGCGCCCTTGCTTTTGGGCTATTTGTAGTCGTCGTATCATACGTATCATACATGCCAATAAAAATATTTAGATGGCATTTCATATTTAGGCCTTGACACCGTTGGCAGCAGCATTGGCCGCAATGTCTGCGCGGCCCTTGGCAAGAGCCGCAGTGAGAGCAAACTGGGTCGAAATGCCCTCAACACGGTGGGTAGAGTTGATGTTCTTGACCAGGGTGAGTTGGTAGCAGGTAGCACCTCCCTCACGGGAGATGATGGTGGAGTAGGCAAGGAAGAACTCCCAGATCTAAAAGCGCCATTAGTCGTTATTCTGTCTGTAGTGTAATATAACTTACCTTGAACCATCTGCTGCCGTACTTGGCCTCAACCTTGTCACGGTTTCCGAGCCAGTTCCTGTACCATCTCCACAGGGTAGCGGAGTAGTGGACACCAACGGTGTCGACGGACTTGACCTCAAAGCCAGCGCCCTCGAGGTTGTCGACGAAGAATCCAAGCGGGGTAGAAGCATCAGCACCTGGGAAGACGTATCTGTTCATGAAAAGACCCCACATAAGATCTTCGTACTGCCACGACTTGCGAAGTCCGGCAATTTGCAAGAAGAAAACTCCATCGTCATCAAGCATGTCATTAACTTGTCTCAAGAAAGACTTGAAGTGGCGAACACCGACGTGCTCAGCCATCTCGAGACAGGTGATCTTGTGGTACTTGCCCTCTGGAACGGGGATATCGCGGTAGTCCATGCAGAGGATTCTGCTCTGCTCCTCCGTAATGCCAGCCTTGCGGAGACCGTTGTTTCCCCAGGCGGTTTGGTTACGGCCAAGAGTGATACCAGTAACTTGAGCGCCAAAGTTGACACTAGCAAACTTGGCCAGAGTTCCCCAGCCGCATCCAATATCAAGCATGCGCTCGTCCTTTTGAAGGTCAATCTTCTCGCAAACGATGGCAAGCTTGTTATCTTGGAGCTCCTCAAGGGTCTCCTCCTTAGTGATGTCGGAAATAATGCCAGAGGTGTAAATCATACGTGGTCCAAGGAACCACCCGTAGAAATCATCGCCTCTGTCATAGTGATCTCTGACCTGCTCCTCATCTGCCAAATATTAGTATATAGTATTACAGAAGTAGGAATGCATAAACGTACCCTGCGAGCGAGTGTGCATAATGACTTCCGGTGCGAACTGGAAGAAGATGAACTTGAACAAGCTGATGGTGAAAGTGAAGCTGGCCCAGTCGGCACGGTACTCGAGGACCTCGAGGCAGTCGCCGTTGAACTCAACATCGCCCTCAAAGTACATGTTGTGGAAGGTCTCGATTGGGATCTTGGTCCTTCCGCGGTACTTGAGCTTATCGGCATCGTTCTTGAAGGTGAGGTAGTGCTCGATCGGGCGACCCGGAAGTCTCACTTTCTCATTCTTGCGGGGGCCGAGAGTCGAGTTAAGGTACCAGAAAGAAATCAGGAGCGGGATCGAGGTGAAGAGACCGAAAAAAATCGTCGTCTTCAGACCGCCACCGACTTTCCAGGCCGTGTATGCCGGCACAATGAACAGCAGTGAGAACAGGGCGATGTTGGAGAAGCTTTCGGATCCAGGCCCGTCAGCTGGGAGAGGGGCATTCTTGATCGCAGGATACTATAATTTTGCTGTCAGTACGGCCCAACAAATACGCTCTGGAAATGAAGCTTCAGGAGAGCTCTTGGTGTGGTAGACTTACAGCCGTGGTTTTGACACCGCACTCCTCGAACTTCTCAAAGGTTGGCGTGTGAACCTTTGGAGTTTCTATAAACTCAAAGTCGCTCTCGGAGGAGCCATTGGCGCTTTTGGTTTCGGACGCCATGATGCCTTATGAATCCCAACTTTGTCCACAGAAGAAAGGGAAACGGTGACGGGGAAATATATGGGATCGTGGACAGCTCAACGGGGTAGCGAATGAGAGGGATAGGAGGGGAATATACAGTTGAGGGTACCTTAGCGGTCAGGGCTTGGAGCTCAAAGTAGGTTAGCGTGATGCCAAGGCGGTCTTAGATCATGGCCCAAACTAAAGACCCAAAGGTCGAGAGAAAGCTAGGGTTTCACATGATTCAACCAATCAAATCAAGCCAAATCAAGTGCAACAACCAACAATTTATCGTCAGTATCAATGACATGTGCGTGCCTCTAAAACTGCCAGTTACTCGACCAACTTACGCCTCTATCACCGTGCGTTTGAGTGATATCACGTGGTGTAGATAGAGTGAAGACTGACTGCTGCACTGTACTGTACAAAACTCCTATATATAAGTTGTACTCAACAGATCTCATCTTGTGGAAATACAGTACTATACCTATACAACTACACCCCTCTTCATAGACTGTACTACCTGCCGCAATTGTACGCACTTCATCATACTGTGGTATTTCCGTGGCATTCTGTGCCGTTCTGTGGCGCCAAGTTCCAGGGTCAACCGCCACAACATGTTGGGCCTCCTTCACCCTTAACCCTCTCCTATCCTCTCCTATCCTATCCTTGAAGATCTCAATTCAGCTTGCACGCCCATCACCGCTAGCAGATCCCCGTCCCTTTTGGCAGTGTTGAGGACGTGTCTTGTTGACTTACATAATACAGCCTGCATAAGCTATTCAGGGGCTGTCCACTATGGTCTCCACTTCACCGATAGCATACGCGGTGTGAACCATAATTCATTCACCCCAGCCGCTCTACCAACCTGTAATATATCTTGGAAAAAAAATACATCCCCCCCATCACCAGCTCAAGCCTCATACTACCAACACCCTGAATTCCCATACGTACTCCATACCCACGCACGCCTCCACAACAACCATGCCTGCCGCCTCAACCCCAGAGAAGCGCGCGGCGATGGAGCAGAAACTCGGGGAATTGATACAGTGAGACCTTGCTCAGCCTCCCCAGAGTTTACGATCGTGCTCCACATATAATCTATAGGAGCTAATCTTGGGATGCCTGCCCCGATAACTAGAGCCATCGAGAACCATGAGCTCTGGACTCCGCCAACCCCAAACCAGACTCTGTACCACGTGTGGGACTTTCTGAAGAGGTCGAAGTACATGCTCTCCGAGTTTGACAACATCGAGGCTGGTCGCGCTTTGATGCATCCCAATCAGTTTCGTCCAGCTCCTGGTGAGTTCGTTTTTATGAAGATGATGGGAATTTATAAATTGCTTTTTTAACTTTGATGTATAAACCACACAAAGTAGATTAGCTAATTTACCGTCTAGGAACTGGTGCTGCTGCGGCCAAAAAAGTCTACGACGATGTGGTCGGCAGGAATATGATGGCGCAGATGATGGTCACTGATATCACGGGGAAGACTGCTATGCTGACAGGAAGTTCAGGGCCACCTGTAGACTTTGGCAGTGATGCCAAGGAGAAGGTCAGATCTCTAAATTCCGTGTAAATAAATATAGATCTCGTGCTCAGAGTTTGACACCGAATTATACACTCATTTGACCAAGTGCCTTGCTCATGTGGATGCGGATGTCAAATGAGTATCCTGAACTCAACGGTTTCGGGGTTATTATTTATCTGGGGTAATTGCTGGCATCAGTTCTGCCAAAATTAATATCCATTGTTTATCCTTGTATTAAACGCCCCTGAGAGGAGCAGCAATAAAACATCTATAAATACACCTTCAAATCCAATCCGATAACCATAGCCCGTCCAAACACACGAGACCGTCCTTTCTATATAACGCCTGATATCAAAATAAAAAATCTAGAGTTGCAATATCAAAAGAAATTTCCAAATCAAGCCGCTGAAATCGACACAACTCGCAATGATTCAGCACCAACGTAAAAACCGAATCTTTACAACATCTACTCCATAAGAAACTCGTCCAGCCAATGCCGCAGCACCACAAACCCCTCACTAAAGTCCTCCTTATCCCTTCGTACAATAATCGCAGCATGGCTATGGCGCTGCTTGTGAATATGCACAAAGTATTTCCTCCAGCCCACACTATCGAGGTTCCGGATGATAGTAAACTGCTCGGGGGCAAGCGCCAGAGTCGGCGTCTCTTTGGGCGATACGCCGGTACTCGGATTGCCTGATATTGAACTCTTTGTAGTCGAGCGGGACGGCTTCTCGGCCGCTTGATTCCCCATTAACGGCCGTCCGCTGGCCTCGGACTCATCCTCTGACGATCCAGCAGTGCTGGGAGCGGCGGAGAGGAACTGTTGGCTTTGGGCACTATTGAGGTTCCCATATGCATCTTCGACTGCCTCGCGGATGTCCAGCAGGAAGGGTGTCCGGTAGCTGCTCGGGTCAATCCCAGCTTTGCCAGACTCATGCAACCGTATCCTGCTGCTACTCAGTACAGTCTGGATGCCAGCATAGGTGATGAAGGCAAGCGTGCCGATTGGGATGACTATTGTAAGGAGGGCGAAAATGTGGAGGTTGCTGAAGAAAAAGGATGCGTCATGCTTGAGTTTGGAATATAATGTTAGGGGTTTCTTTTCCTTGGGTGAAAACGGCCGTGTTGGGTCCAGAATCACATCCTCGTATCCATCAAGGTACCCCACATCAACCGCCTTCAGGTCCACAAAAGGATCGATTTTAGAGATTCCCGTAGTGTAGAACGGTGCGGTTCTATCATTGGTAATATTCGCATACAGCGAGTGTCTCTTGAACTTCCGCAGACCCGTAATGAAGATGGAATTTGGATCCGCCATAACCTCCAAGATGGGCCGGCCAGTCTCGCGGAAGTTGTCGACCATGAATAGTTGCGTCCCGGACATGGACAGCATTTGTGGCCCGAGCACATTAAAGATCTGACTTATCACGGCGCGGTTTGGTGATCTTACCCCGAGGTGGGGTGTCGCTATGGTGGTAAAGTTCTGACGGCTTAGTTAGCATGGTCGACGCTTTGAATTTGCAGGATATGAGAATTACAATTGCTTCAATGTTGTCGAAAAGGCCTCGGGATTCCAAGAGTCCAACGGTATACCGCGCTACGAGGCCACCCAAAGAATACCCAACCATGCTCAACTTCTTGACTGTCTGGCCGCCTTCCGAAAGACGCTTCAGCTCCTCTTCAATCTCTTGGCACACACGCTGTCCTCCAAGCTCAATGCCATCGTAGGTGAAGCTTCCGCTGTTCCGCTTGGAGACCAGTATGTGGAGCTCGTCCTCACTGTATTTCTCACGGAGCACCTTGGCGACGTTCTTGAGATGGTTGGGATTGCCCCAGAGGCTGGTTTGTGCAGATATGTGTTAGAGCTGCATTCAGACAGGTTATATAAGAGGCGTACCCGTGAACGAGGACGCAGAGATGGTCTGCCATGGCTGGGTTGGCAGCCAGGGTCGGCGGCAGGGCCGGCGATAAAAAGGTGATCGCGATTTGTTCTATGAGATATTCCTTGATTTATTGACGAAAATTTATATTAACTTGGATAATGAATGAGTATTGCAGATGAGTATTTAGAGCGCATCCAAGAAAAGGCTTGAATGTAAATATGCGTATGAACAGTTGTATTTAACAAAATTATAAAAAGGCAAGGTAAACCACCTTGCAGACCCAGGCACACATAGTCAATGACGACGACGAGCCCAGACCCCTGAGACACTGACGACGCTACTGATGCAACCACCTTAACTCCGACGGGAGATCGGGGTTAAGATCAGAAGAGGGTTGTTTAAATTCTGATATAACAATATGCGTCTATATATAAAAGTAAATAACATATAATAGTGAATCGATGCTATAGTAGCCCTGTTGTAGTTAGACTGCGTCGGTGAGATCAAATTTGTACGATGGAGTACCTTGGTATGTACTGTAAATCAACGACGCTCGCTAAACGCGATATGGCCAGCGACGACGACTTGCCACCGACAACTACGCCGGCCTCAGATGGATAGAGGCATCAATCGGGCTCAACAGCCTACAGGCATCGTAGTGTGACTATCGAGTGAAGATGGATCTTTGATGGCTTTCCTCACTGTAACACTATCGACAACATTCTCTCAACACTTGAGGCTCAAAAGGGATCCATAATCTGCACCTGGAGACCCTGTATATAAACCCTCAGTAAGTCTGTGAAGGCGAATAAGAAAGCAGAGATTGAAGCTTCACCTATTCCATCTCACTGGCTCTGCACCACACACTCACTTCCCTATTGATTCCGCATTCTACCCTTCAACTCAAGTCACGCAGATTTCTGACCCAGCACAATAGTTCTCAAATAGCCTGAGCCTACAAGCCAGGTCATACCATTTAAAGGCATATATATAAAGAGCCAATCTCAGCCTTTGTTCTGCATCCTACAGCTCAAGCCTCGCCATTTCCATCCGCGACCATGTTCACCTCAAAGGGCCTTTTTTCCAAGATAGACTGCCCCTACAGCGATCGCTGCCTGTTGCCAAAATGCCTCTTCGCACATCACAAGCCACCAGCTATGAAGCCAGCGGAATCTCCACCAGCTGTGCCATCCCCGGAGCTGCCATCGGAGAAGCAGGCCATCGCAGTGGCTACTGAAGATGGACAGCGAAAACGGAGGAAGATAGGCCATGGAGATATCGCGGAAGCCAAGAGCTCTGCTGCAAAGACAGAAGTCAAGGTGGCTGCGAAGGAGTTGAGCTCTACATCCTCAGAAAAGCGGGCAATATCTCCACCACCTCCTCGTCGCACCAGCAGTCTCGCTCCCGGAAAGAAACCAGAAGAGATGTCCAAGACAGAACCGAAGAAGGCGGCAGCCCCAGCAAAACAAGCCCCAAAAGCTGCTCCATCAGTCCCAAAACCAGCAAAATCAGAGACCCTCAACCCGCGCCTCCTAAAACACTCCCCAGCAACCCACGATCTCCGAACCAAACTCGTCAAGCTCCTCCACGACCAACTCGTCCGTCTCAACACCGAGCTCGCCAAAGAATCCCCCTCAGACAAATCCCTCCTCCTCACCGCCCAAGAACTCATAACCATGGCCCTCGACATCGAAGAACAAGCCGCCAAAGACAAGCCAGCCATCCACTCCAGCGTCGTCAAGAACACCATAGTCCGGTACAAAAAAATGCCCCTCGCCGACTGGAAATCCGCCCGCCAAACCACCATCGACGCCGAAGCCGTCAAATCCGCCCCCACTACCTCCACCAGCAAACCCCCTCCCACCGCCCCAGCCCCAAAACCTCTAACCACCGGCCTCCCACCGCACCTCGAGCTCTCCCTCCTCCCCAAACTCCTCACACCTCTCACCTCCCTCTCGGCACACGGCTACGTCAGCTCCATCCCCTCCGCTGACTCCATCGCCACGGCGCAATCGGGGCTCGCAGCCGCCCAGGGATGGGAAGTCTGCGATAGATGTAAATCCCGCTTCCAAGTCTTCCCCGGGCGGCGCGAATCCGACGGCCTCCTCACCTCAGGAGGCGCTTGCACGTATCACTGGGGTAAACCCTTCTTCCCCTCCCGCTCCGCAACGGACGTTAAAGGTTCGAAGCGCGAGAAGCGGTATCGATGCTGTGGGCAAGCTCTTGGGGATTCCGCCGGGTGCACGAAAGGGACTACACACGTTTTTAAAGTCACCGAAGTCAAGCGCCTCGCTGCGCTGTTTAATTTTATCGAAACTCCCGAGAATGAACAGGCGGATGATGATGAACCGGTTTGTATAGATGGGGAGATGGGATATACAGTCCACGGCCTCGAACTCATCCGTCTCACCGCCACATCCTGGCCGAGCGGCACCCCGCTTCTGGATATCCTCGTGCGTCCCCTCGGCGAGGTGTTGGATCTCAACACGCGCTGGTCCGGCGTCTCGGCTGCTCAACTCACTAACGCCCCCTCCCTCCCGTCACCACTGGATATTTCCTCCCCCGCCGGCGCCGAGAAACTCAAAGGCGCGAAGAGACTCCATGTCGTTGAGTCACCCGAGGCGGCGAGGGAACTGCTGCTGCGGTTTTTGACGCCGAGGACGCCGGTTATTGGGCATGGGTTGGAGAATGATTTGAATGCTGTTAGACTTATTCATCCTACTGTTATTGATACGGCGTTGTTGTTTCCGCATCAGGCGGGGTTGCCGTATCGGCATGCGTTGCGGACTCTCGTATCACTACATTTGGGGAGGACCATACAGGCTGGTGGGGGGATCGTAGCTGCCCCTGCTACATCAGCTGCTGGATCTGCCTCCACCTCCGCTGCTGCAGAAGAGGGCGTCGTAGCCCCAGGCCACGACAGCAAAGAAGACGCCAACGCGGCCGGGGATCTCGTCCGCTGGTCCGTGGGCCGCGAATGGGAGAAGATGCAACGCGTAGGCTGGACGCTCGTAGATGGGAAATTAGTCCCGCCGGAGCGGATCAGCGAGGCGTTTTTGGAGGATCAGTTTGTGAAGGTTGGGGAGAAGGGGAAGGTTACGGGGAAGAGGAGACGGGAGGAGGAGGGGGAGGAGGGGGAGGTTGTTGGGTGAGTGGGTTGTGCGCCTGGTG
>JPKD01002317.1:0-19749 GCA_000750935.1 Pseudogymnoascus sp. VKM F-4519 (FW-2642)
CCCTTAAAATCCTCGTCCATTTCATCCGCCACACCAAGGTAAGCCCCCCGAGCCACTCAGAGCCCCATTAACACGATCAACAGGCAGTCCAAGACTACGACCACAACCACCGCACGATCATACGTCCCGACCCCCCCTTGTCCACTCTCGGACACAAGCAAGCAGCTACAATCCGCAACCACTTCCCCCGCGTCGGAGTGACACACATCTTCACCTCCCCCCTCAAACGCACAGTGGAGACGTCTCTGCGAATCTTCTTCCCTCTCCCTGCCAACTCCCCGCAAATAAAAGTCCAGATCGTCCCCGCGCTGCGCCCGGTCCCGCCGCCGACACTGTTCAACATCCCCTCGCACCCTAAAGCGCTCCGTGCCATGTTTTCGATAGGGTACCATGCGCAGCATCGCGATGCGGTGGATTGGTCGGGCTTACCGGCGTATTCGAATCATAGTCCCACGTTGCCGTTTCATGCGAGGACACCGGCGATGCAGACGATGTTGGAGGTGATGTGTGCGGATGCGGCGAGGGAGGGGAGGGGGCTGAAGGTGGTGATCGTGGGGCATGGGTCGTCGATGACGGAGCTGTTTGAGCTGATGGAGTTGGATAGGCTGCATAGTAAGGAGTCATGGAGGACGTTTAGGTTTCGGGAGGAGGGGGTGTGGGATTTGGAGGAGATTAGGAAGAGGAGTTCGATGTAGGACTGGAGATGGCGATGGGGGTATATTTTGCCATTTATTGGGGTGTCTGCGTTTAGATATGAGTATAGACTGTAATTTATGTCCATTTTTCAGAGCTACGAGTATTCTTTTCGAAGTGGGTGTCTGTCGGGACTGAAGCTACGTTCAATGCCTGGCGTTTCAGTATTTTTTTAAAAAAAAATCGTGGAGCTCAAATATTTCAGGGGCCCCGAAATAACATCCATCATTTATTTCAGCAATGACGCCGTCTTGCCAGTTATGAGTCTGGTTTTGGTTCCAAGAGTTGTTTTAGAACCCAGGCCTTATCAAACAAATAGCAGAATTTCAGAGGATCTGTATTTAATCAAACTAGCTAACATGAGCCACTTTTGATGCCCCAAATCCCCCATCGCCATCCTTTGGCTAGACATGTAGACACCATAGCCTCAACATAATCCCTCCTCCACCATAGCCATTTAAGTGAAATAGCAATTGACAGACCTGAACACAATATCCGTAACCTCGTGCTCGCCCGCATAGAATGGCGCATGTCTACCAAGGCAGTTTCCAGCCCTAAAACGAACGATATTAGCAAAGTTACTACTGACGAATATCTGCAGTGCAGCATAGGAGGTCGCAACGTACTCGAATACGTCGCATCGGAATGGAATCTTCACGGTCAGTGTATTGTAGATTGGCCTGTTGTTTGGTTAGTACCTCGGAGCTATATATGTAGGCTATTTCGATCGATGTGTGGGCTTACTGTGTTTTCTTGAAGTTGACACAACCTGGCCCCGTCACGTCGAAATTCTCTCCACCTTTGGTTGAGAATCTCCCCTGAATTAAAATTATTATTAGCTGTCTGTTTTTATTTCTTCCAAGAAGTTATTGCGAGACCTTACCCAGTAATCTGGGCCTTGAGCAGTAGCTAAGGAAGCTAGGGCAGCGAGTGGGAGGATTGTTGAGAAACGCATTTTGAGGTAGGTGTTTGTTTTCGAAGGTAGGTTCGAGAGTACGTGCTGTCAAGGAGTAAATATCTGAAGGGGATTATGCTGGTATTATAGCTGGTGAACTCATTTAATTATATGTTGTGTATTGCCTTGCCTTACGTTACTGTATGCAGGGGGACCGTGATGCCCGAGACAACGTCGGGTATTATTGTCTTGGATTGACTCGACCCTTTCTTCAGCTTGCACTTGAGCGTAATTTTCACAGCTGATCTGCCCAAATTAATCATCACCCGTTACAGTCTCAGCAGTTACGTCCCAAAAAAAAAATTCACCAAAATATCTGTCACATTGCATGGTGAAACTAGCTGGTATGTAAAAAGGGGCCGGAATAGTAACCTTGGCACAACTCCTCTATTCTACTAGACTAGTGCATCGGACTGAGTTGTATATGATACCAGTAACATCGTGGACTCCTGGATAAAACATATCGTATATAGCATCGCTGCAGTCTCGTTTACTATACGATATCAGCAAAAGTTGCTACAAATGTCTCCAGGGTAGGGGTTGTGACGCACCCATATAATTGGCATTGATTAGCATCAGTCACCGTTAGTTTATTATATGGCTGTCTATTATTTGTTAATGTCTCCGAGGCATGTAGGTATTTTAATTGATGTAGGCTTACTCTGAAGGCTCCCTGTTGATGCAGCTATCTGATACGATGATGGAGACGCCTCCATTGTTGTCGTCGAATTTTGCCTACGTTAAATCACTATTAGCTAGCTGTCTTCATTTGTTTATTTTAAAAACCAATGCAAAATCTTCCACGGTAGCCTTGAGCGGTAGCCAAGGAAGCAAGGGCCGCAAGTGGGAGAATTTTAGAGAAGTGCATTTTGGGGGTAAGTGCTTGTTTCGAAGGTAGGTTCAGGAGTGCCGTTGAAAAGTAAATATCTAAAGGGGGTCATGTTAGTTTTATAGCCTGTGAGCTCATTCAGTCATGCGCTGCGAATAAGCTCAGCTTGCTATGTGCAGATGGACTGTGAGGCCCAAGACAAAGTCGACAGTTGCTGTCTCAGCAATTCTCAATCCTATTGCTCCGGCTGCTCTCGAGCGCAGCTGAACTTCCCAAATGCATCACCGGCTGTTATTGTCTCCTTTGTCATTTCTAAAACCTTACCAACTATCTTTGTTACATTTGCATAGGGAAACTACCAGGCCTGCAATAAACGCCGGAATAGTATCAGCTGCGACGAGGGATTGATTAGTAGCCCTTGCTTCAAGAGCCCAGCGAGTTACACTACTATCACAGTGTGTAAAATATGTCTCTAATCCAGCCGTACCCCTATTATTTTGGCCTTTATCACACGCCTTCGGAAGGTCAGCTGAGAAAACTCTGGTTGTGAAACCTCCCAAAGGACCAGTCGGTTGCCCGGCCAAATGCCTCGAAAAACTACCCATCACATCACAATCCGTCTCTGCCTAGCAACGGTTTGTCTTAAACAGTGCAGAGATGTGTAACAGGTATCATACGATGTTAGCTGAGAATATCGGGCGTTGGAGCGTGGTTACCAGCCACAGGTAGCTGCAGCCAACTTTGCATGGCGTTCTGGGGACTCTCAGTTTGGCTGAAGGGAACAGGAGGCTTTTTAATTACTACGCCATCTAACGGGCGTACATATCGTATCTCCAGGTCTCGGGGACTCGTTCAAATAGCAGGACGAGCTGTTATGCAAAAACCCCATGTCACCCCAACTTCTTCATCCTACCTGGCTGAACCCCTGAGACATCACCAATCCCCTCCTCACATCTAAGACACCAATCTATCACCCGCATCCCTGGGTATTGGCTCGGCCTTTCACTTTGCGACGTCCTGTCTAATACCAACACCCTGAACTCGCTCCTTGAGAGATAAGCTGGGGCTAGAGCGTTTTTTTGAGCCTGGGATTTTAACTTATCGGAGGGATAGAAATGTAAGGTTTTCGATCGGGTGATATGGCTTCGGGGGGGTTAATGTGACATGTCGTACTGGTTGTGAGACACCGTACGACTATGGATGTTATTGATTCTAGTTTATCCACGGATGCTCGTTTATCCGAGGAGGATAGTAGGCGTTGGGGATCTAGATTATAGCTTTGAGTAATTGAATACCTTTACTTTAGTGCTGGTTGTTGTGAATAGTATTCATAGCCGTAGTCCCTCACACATAGTATGGAGAAGTAGTTCAGTCAATCAAATAAGTTTGTCACTTAACGGTCACTAGAATAATAAAAAGAAGATACAGCAGAGTGTGAAGCGTGAGAGAGCACAAGGTAGAGTATCCTCAAGACAGTTATTTTATATCCAACTTTTAAATATCAGACAACTTCCCCTCTAATACCTCCTTGGCGCCACACTCGGCTTATTCCCCAAAATCCCCTCAATTTCCTCCAACACCGCCGGCGTCAAAAGCTCCACCATCTCCAACGACCTAACCGCCTCCCACACCTGCTCCGGCTTCGACGCGCCCATAATCGCACTGCTCACATTCTTATTACTCAGCACCCACGCATACGCCAACTGCGCCTGCGTCACGCCCAGCTTATCCGCAACAGGCTTCAGCTTCCTCACCGTCTCGAGCTGGGCCTCCCACTTGCCCTCGCCGAACTCCTTGGTCATGCGCAGGATGAAGGGGTCCTTGTCGTCGCGGCTGTAGCGCGAGTCGGCGGGGATGCCGTCGTTGTACTTTCCGGTCAGGATGCCGGTTTTGAGGGGGCTGAAGATGGTGAGGCCGGTGCCGAATTCCTCGTACAGGTGGTTGAATTCTCCGTCTACCTTCTCGCGGGCAAGCATGCTGTAACCGGGCTGCTCCATCAGTGGGCCGATGAGGCCGAGGCGGTCGGCGTGGCGCCAGGCGGTTGCGATCTCAGAGGCACTCCATTCGGAGGTTCCCCAGTAGAGGGCCTTGCCCTGGTTAATAACGTGGTTAAACGCCCTAACCGTCTCCTCCATAGGCGTATTCCTATCCGGTCTATGCGCATAAATCAGATCCACGTATTCCAGCCCCAGTCTCTCCAGAGACTGGTTCACGCCCTCGATGATGTGTTTCCGTGATAGCCCGGTGTTGTTGACGGGGTTGGAACCGAAGGCGCCGCCCCAGTAGATCTTGGTGGAGATGACAAGGTCGTTGCGCGACCAGCCGTACTTGGCGATGGCGGCGCCCATGGATTTCTCGGATTCGCCGCCGGCGTAGCCTTCGGCGCAGTCGAAGAAGTTGATGCCGGCGTCGTAGGCGGCTTTCATGCAGGCGAAGGTCTTGTCTGGAGGGTGGGAGTTAGTGGGTGTGTGGATTGGGGAGGGGAGGTGGGACATACCATCCTCGACTTGTCCGCCGTAGGTGAGCCATCCACCGAGGGAGATAGCAGAGACCTGGAGACCAGAGCGGCCCAAGAAGCGGTATTGCATCTTAGGCAGGTCCTTTGGGGCGTCGGTGGAAGCCATTTTAGCCGGAGGGGGTTGTCTGTTCAAGCTTGTGGGTAGGTCGGTACGACTGTATAGAATCCCGAGTCTCAGAGTAGGAAGGATAAAGTCTGTTAAGCTTGTAGAAAATCTTCAATTGGAGTATAGAAATGGGCAGCGGCAGGAAATATATAAACAAGCAAGCACCCTAAAAGTCCACGTTGCTTACCAAACACCCCATTGGAGACAGTGAAGATGAACCCCTCATTTCCCCCTCCCCCATTCATCCACCCCCCGCTATCTCCTATCGTCATAGCTCTCTCTGTCCCCTCCCCGCCCCGCCAAAAATACCACATCATCGAAAGCCACGCACCCCCACCAGCCAATCGCACTACCTCCCTCCACCCCACAACACCTTATTGAGCCAGTTCGTCGGCGATATAACCTCACTATCCCCGATGACTGTTTTCCTGTTTTCCTGCTTACTCACGCCGCGATCGTTTCGGGATGTGTGGTTTCGTATAGTCTCATAGGCGGGCGGGGCGGGGAGGGGGTTTGATGGTTCAGTGGTTCAGGGCGCGCGGGATGGCGTGCTAAAGAGGGGAGAACGGGATGGCGGTAAGGATTTTTTTTGGTTCACTGATCATTGAAGGGGTGGGATACGCCCGCGACTCCCCGGGTATATGTGCGCCCGAATGTATGCGTATATGGAGGTGCCTGGTTGGGATTTAGATGTGCAGGAACGCAGACGGCGGCGGGGTAACTGCCGGAAGAGTGTGTTGGGGATTAGAGACCACCCCGGCAAGGCGGTCCGTGGGGTTGATTGATGGGCTGGGCGTCTTGACCGCTGCGTGTGATGATAGTTTTTCAAATTTTCTGCAATGACTGGTAAGGCAGGTTGGCGGAATTGATCGTTCAAAGTCCATAGTCTTATGGTCGTATCGAGGAATATCAATTGGCGCTGAGTAGGTGTACAGTCATTAAACGCAGTAGAAGTAGGTATATGCTCATCATTTCTCATCCAAATTTCATATACCACCATCGCATCGATCCGATGGAAACCACAGAGTTGAGCTGAGTGTCATCCACCCCTCGATCCAACTATGTGCGTCGCCGCAACATCTATATAGAAGCATGACTCTCTTCATCATGGTCCTTGCTATCCTATCTGAACAACCCAAAAACAAAAAACCGCAAATTCGTTGCTGCACAAAAATCCTCCCTATCGACGTAACGAAAAAACCCCCATGTGACTTATTTTCCCTCCCCTAAAAACCTCAACAGCGAACCCTTTTCTCTTTCCCAACAAAGATCCAGGTTTTTCCCCCATCTGTCCATCTGTTTTGTCCGTCCACCTGTCTGCCCTTCTATTTTAATAGTGGCACAACCCCCCACCCCCCACCCCATCCGTCTCCACATCCGCCGCCCACGACCCAGCAAGCCCATTAACCTGCAGATCCAAATCCGGCACACTCCTCGTCTTCTCCAGCTTCTCGTCCGTCACCGGGGGCGCCACAACAGGCACTCCCTTCAACTTCCCAAAGCCCCCACCCATCGTCTTCTTCCACGGCGTAATCGCCGGCTCCACCGTCTCATCGCGCGCCTGCTTCAGGAAGGGCATTAGCGCCGTTCCGCCGGTGCCGCGGAGTTTCTTGCCGTCCTGGTTGTTGGAGGAGGATGACAAGGCGAGGTTCTGGCGGTGCTTGTTACTCTCGTCGCGCGTCCAGGGCGGGGTCTCACGGGACTTCATGACGACGTATCTAGCGACAATGGCGATATGCTTGTCCCTGAAATTCTGCAGACGTGCAAGACACGAATCATACGCCTCCGTCAACTCCGTGTCGACCTTGCGGCTCTCGACGAAATCGCGGATGTTAGCGCACAGCGAGACGTCAGCGAGGAAGCGACGGTGCGCGCCGGGCATGTAGCGGCGCATGTCGTGGATGAAATTGTGTTTCGGGGGCGGCGCGGTGCCTTCCTGGTCTGAGTGGGCTTTATCGAATTTCTGGCCCGTGGGACGATGCTGGATGCCGAGGACGATGTCGAAGAACTGGATCAGCGAGCTCTGCGCGTTACTGCCGCCGCTGAATTGGCTGTATGTGTCGGTTCCCGAGCCAGTGTCGTAGATGACGCCGTTGGGGAGGCCGGCTTCGGCCATGTTTTGCGATCCGGCGAGGAAGGGCCGGATGTGGTGGTAGAAGACGTGTGGGTCGCAGTTCTCGTGCATGCGGACTAGGAGGACGCTGAGGTCGTCGAGGCGGGATGCGAAGGAGCGGAGGCAGGCGGTTACGTAGGGCGCGTCTTTTTCGCGGGCGGCGGTCATGGCGGAGATCATCAACGGGACGATGGGGCCGCCGCGGGCTTCGATGGCGACGGAGGTGAGGTAGAACCAGGATTCGTCGAGGGAGCCGGTGAAGGTGAGGAGGGTGGAGAGGTTCTCGAGGTTCTCGATCGGCTCGCTGTTGAAGAGGGGTTTGAAGTTCCACAGGACGACGGCGGCGTAGGTGGCGACGGGGGGGATGTCGAGGTGCTTGGCTACTGCGAGGAGGGGGATGGAGATTGATGGCGGGACTCGCTGTGGGTGTGTGTTAGTTTGAGTTGTCCATTTAGTAGGTAGGTAGAGAGTAAATGTAAATAGTAACGTACCTCTGAAGGTGTTTCACCACCCCAGATATAGCCATGTGCCATAAAGGCCAGCATCATGTATGCCCGCTGCCACTCGGATTCATCTTCCAGACCGGTGGTAGTGAGGACAGGGAGATCATGAATGATGCCGCGGAGGCGCTTGCTCAAGAGGAGAGCCTGCAGGTTAGCTACGATGGACTCCCACTTGTTATAGTAGGGGTCGGGCAGGTGCTGCAGCGGCAGACGATCAGGGAGGAAGCCATTTTCGGGCGAGATTCCGTAATCGCTGAGGACGGGGACTGGAGGAAGCATGACCGCGGAGGGTCTTGGGGTTTGTAGAGGGTGGTTGGTTGTTGTAGATGGTCGTAGATGGTGGTCGTTTGAGGCGGAGTGGGTGGTCTCGTGGGATGGGGTGAATTCCAGACGCAAGGAGTATTCAGATCAAGTCCGTATACTCCTCAGCCGTTGTGATTAGGGTTGAGAGGTTCGCATTAACGGCTGGGGGGTGAGCTGGGGGTGGTTGTGAGGCGGTTCAATGGAAGAATCTTGGACGGATATGAGTGCGATGGCGGGGTGTCGGTCTTGGTGTTGTTGAGGAGGCAGGAGGAGGAGGAGGGTATCAACGGCTCGATAGTAGTAGCGTAGTAGCGTAGGAAGTGCAGGACGGATGGAAGTGAGGTCGTAGAGATAATTGTAGGTTGTTGATGCGCGTCTTTATAGCGTTTATAGCGTTTATAGTGCGTGTATCTCCCGATACGGGGGAATTGAGGGGAATTGTCGGTATTGTCGGTGGTGCACAGTAATCAGAAACATGAAGTTAGAAAAAGAACCCCGCCAAATCCCGAAGGATACAATTTGGTACATTAGAGAAGACTGAAACTGGCAGCGATATCGGGCGGGGTCCCATGGTGGTGTTTGTACCTGTTCAAGTACCTCCCGTCTTCCCTTTGTGTATCTTCTCTACGATTGATAGCGCGTGGCAACCCTGTGTATGATCCTTGGAAGGTACTTAGCTGTAGACTCACCGTAGACTTGCAGCAGTAACTCGCAGTAGTACGAGCAGTAGACTCCCATCCCGCAGAAACACACCAGCCATTCCAGCCAGCCACTAACACCACTAACGCACTTCCAGCCACTTACATCCCCCTCTTACCTCTTACGCCCACGCCACCCGATTCTAGCCGATCCTGTCCTGCATTTCCTGTACCACCACCAATTCCGCGGCCCCCGGCTTAACCTTTCTTCCATCCACCCCCCTCCGATCTCCCCGGCCACAACTCAAGGTCACAGGTCACGTTTCCTCCCCAACAAGGCTAGCCTCAGGCCGGAAGTGTTCCTCGCCAAAATTTCGCGGTCCATCCGAACTGTACGAACTTACGAAAGAGGTCTATCTACCGTCATCACACCAAGCACCTCCAGATCACCCCCTTCAGCTCGCTCCAAGTGCATAATACTTACGCCATCATATATCCCCGCACCTTCACCGCATCACACCACACACACACAACACACACCGCAACTATGCCTCCCAAGACGCAAAGAGTTCTCGTTGAGCGCGCAGGAGGTGGCCGTCGTCTCGGTGCGCAGAGGGGATATCTGGGCCAGGCGTACGAGGCGGTCACGTCGTCGGAGAACGCGAGTGTGGTGAGAAGTATTGCTGTTTTCGGGGTAAGTAGAGCGATGATCCTGGGCGCGATTGGATGGGGGAGTAGTAGGGGTTGCAGGAGGAAGACGGACTGACTGACTGTTTTTGTGCAGGTTGCTGTGGCATTCTTCTCGAGCCAGTGGAGTGATATGTTGTTGCCTGCGTGAGTACCCTACCTACCTCTCCTTATCTCCGGGGCGAGTGTGCATGATCTGCGTCCCGCGTGCGTGGAGAGATAGTCGTGGATGGTGTGCTGATACCGTGGTACAGTTTGTAAGAAATTGTGTGTTCTGTAACACTACGGGAGTGGGAAGGAGCGATGGAACAAGCTTTGAAGGAAGGAACGACGGACCTTCTTTATTATGGCGGCGGGGGGAAAAACGGAGGAAGGGGCCGACCTACCTACAAACTCCGAATTGGGTGTGTGTACGATATATTTGTTTGTGTTCGGGATATATGAGGATGATGGGCGCCGAAGGAATGGTGCAAGGGGGGAGGAAGAGCTGTGTAAGAACAATAGGAATACATACGAGTACAACGGGTCAATGAAGGGTTGTTGTTTCTTGATGATGGTGTCGGTGTCGGTGTCTTTTATGGTGTGATTTTTGATGTGGGAGAGGGTGGTTGGTGTGCCTGGATTTGAGGATCGGGATGATTCGTGAGGGGGGTATTGGCAATTGCTTGATTTGAGGGTTAGGTTGATTCGTGGGTATATTGTTGTTGTTACTGACTTTGGATGGCATCGATTTGGGAGTGTGGATTTACTGACATTACTGCGATATGGGATGGGGCTGATTTTGAAGTTAATTGCTGACATTTTCTATTATTTCCTAGGACTCGATTTAATTAATTTGCAAACAAAATATCTCCCCGGACTCAGTTACCAAATGATCAACTACCAAAGCAAGAACCTTCGTCAACCAGCAACGGAAGGATCCAATTCTCAAAACAACAACTAGAAAGGCAAGAACCAAGAACCACCGTCAACACCAAAGCAAGAACCTGCGTCAACCAGCGACGCAAGGATCCAAGTACAAAACATCAACTAGAAAAGCAAGAACAACCATCAACACCAAAGCAAGAACCCACGTGAACCAGCAACGTAGGGATCCAATACCAACACCTGAACAAGCAAATCAAGAACCCACAGCAACCAGCAACGCAAGTATTCAAACAACCAACCCCTCAAACATCCTCTCCACCTCCTGCACTCTCCAATCCCCCTTCCCCCCATTCTTCCCCCCCTTCAACGCCTCAAACCTTTTCTTCCTCCCATCCCTATCCACTCTTCTCTTCCTCGCCTCCCTCTTCTCTCTCTCTCTCTTCTCCTTCCTCTCCTTCTCTCTCCTCTCTTTCCATGTATCATTAACAACACCTTTATCACCGATGCCACACTCACACACACACTCACATTTCCCAGCACCCTCCTGGGTTACGGACTGTCGTCGGACCCGAGCAAGGTAGGCACGCATCTCCAGCGCCTGAATAGCGGCCTGGCGGTCTTTGGCGACTCGGTCTCTGGCGATGGGGTTCTTCTTGTGGGTGCCCTTGGACTTGGAGACGGTGCAGAGGGGGTTAGTGACGATGGGGCTGGTGATGGTGGTTGAAGTGTGGGTTTTGGTGGTGGGTGTTTGGGCGGGCATTGTTGTGGTGGGGGGTTTGGTGGGTTGTGGGTTGGGTTTGGGTGACTGGTGTGGTGGGAGGTAAGATTGGGTTGCTGTTGTGGTGGAAGGTGCGGTTGGTGGCTGTTGTGATGGAAGGTGCGGATGATGTCTGAAGTTATTGAAGGTGCAGTTGATATCTGTTATGGTGGAAGGTGCGTTTGGATATCTGAAGTTATGGAAGGCGCGGATGATTATTTTGAAGTTGAGGAAGGAAGGAAGGAGAGAAAGAAAGGAGAAGGAGGGAAGGAGCGCTGGGGAGGATAAGGGTAGGTGTGAGCATTTCCATCTCGACTGAACAACCTCACGCAACCCCATCCACGCCGGTGAGAATCTATTTCATTAGCTGGCCGTAGCTCAGGAACTCTAAAACCCTTCCTTCATAACAAGTGGTATACACACCCCTTCTCATCCCACCCCTTATCACCCCACCTCTATCTATTCCCCCTCGCCCCCGCCGGCGCATCCACCCGCCTCCTCTTCAACACATTCCCCAACGCATCCCTAACCTCCGGATCAGATCTAATAGTATTACTAACCAACCACTCGCTCGTCCTCCTCTGCACCTCCCTCACCGCCCCCTCATCCCCCACAAACGGCGCCATCTCCATAGCCACCAACCTCGACGCCTCTGCGTCCGCCGCTCCCGCTAGCGCGGCAATCCGCTCCACCTGCCTGTTCAGCTGCTCTTCCACCGTCCCCGATTTCGCTGCTGCTTGCGGCGAGGAGAGGAGGGGGCCGAGTTGCGAGAGCGCGATGAAGAGGGTTAAGGCGCATTTGCGCAGGATGGCGATGAGCTGGAAGGGCAAGTAAGGTGGTTGTCCCCCCAGGTTCGTGAGGAGGGGGTTAAGCAGGTGCGAAGCGAAGCGCGGTGCGTATGGGCGGGAGGCGATATGTGCCTCCATGACCGCGAGGGCGAGAAGGCCAAACCAGCGCCAGTAGACACCGAATTGGAGGTGGCCCGTCAGGCCGAGGACGTACATCATTACCGCGCCGATGCCGTAGTATTGCATGATCCCGACGGCGCCTACAGTGAGGTAATCGCGGATGGAGGATTTGTTCGCCCAGCCCACGATGTCGGGCCCGAAGCGGTCATATGCGAAGCGCGCGGCGGGGTTGAGGAGGGTGTCCTGGGCGGTCTTGAGGTGGCGGAAGAAATCGGTGGATGTGGCTGTCTCGGCGACTTTGTCGGGGTGGTAGAGGGCGGCGAGGCGGCGGAAGCGGGATTTGATCTCGCGATCTGAGGCGGAGTGGGGGAGACCGAGGTCTTGGTAGTAGTCGGAGGATTGGCGGATGGTGTGGTGCGCTTCGTAGATGGTGTAGAGGAGGTAGGTGGTTATCACGGCGATGTGGATGCGGCGGCGGTGGGTGTTGTGGAGGGGGGTGGAAGGTTGGGGCTTGGGATCGCCGGCGCGGATGGTGATGCCGTACCAGACGGATTGGGCGGCGTTGGTGACGAGCTGGGGGGTTGGTTAGAATATTGTATATTGTTGGCTTGGATGGAGGAGATGGGGGGGATGGGGGGGATGATATACATTTGGTAGGAATGCCCATCCCGCGAGGGATAGGAGTTGAGAGGACATTGTATTATTGTCGTGGAACCATGGGGCCGTCAAATCGAAAGTATTTGAGGCTGGTTGTGAGGAAACGTTGTTGAGAAAACGTTACTCGTGTCCTCTTGGTGATATTCCTTCTTTATCTTTATTATAATGTAAGCGCCTCGAGTCTCACGGACGTCGGTGTCTTTTGTTCGGATCCACCGTGTCAACTTCGGTACCCGCGGCCACCCTGCCTTAATTATCCTTGGCACCCACGCTAGCGGCCGCAACAATTTTTGGCATCTGCAATTTTTAGGACCTCTGCGATAAAGATAGCAAGATTGGAGAAACTTGGACAAAAAATCCAAGCAACCCAAACACAACAACCACACAATGCCGTCTCTAATATCGTCACCGGCGAAGGACAAGTCGGACAGGAAGCACAAGAGCAAGGACGGCAAGGAGAAGAAGCGGAAGCGCACGCAGGAAGAGGATGGGACGAAGCACAAGTCGAAGAAGCATAGGCACGACAAGTCCGCAGACGTCGAGGAGATAATCGAGGAGGAAACAACTGCTGCTGCACCAGTCCAGGCGCAAAACCCAGACTCCACCAACGAGTCGCCATTCCACGTCCAAACTTCGTCGTTATACCTGCCATTGGCTCCGATCTCCCAGAGGACGCCCATCGAGGGCATCTGCGCCGAGCACCTGTCGCCATTAATACTCACCTACTACCCGCCCTTCCACGGCGTCGTGCTGTCGTACAGCAATCCCCGGCTCGCGGAGGCGCCGTTCCAGGATGGCGGGGCGCAGGTCATGATGAAGAGCACGGATGAGTATGCTGTTAGCTGGACGTGGGTTACGGCGGAGTTTATGCTGTTTAAGCCGACGAGGGGAGGGTGGTTGGAGGGGTACGTCAATTTGCAGAATGAGGGCCACCTTGGGATTGTGTGCTGGAACCTCTTCAATGCTAGTATTGAGCGGCAGAGACTGCCGAAGGAGTGGAAGTGGGTTGGGGCTGAGGACTTGGAGGGGGAGGGATATGCGGAGGATGGTGTTGGGTATTACGTCGATGGGGCGGGGACGAAGATCGAGGGGATTGTCAAGTTCCGGGTCAAGGATATCGAGTCGTCTCACGATAGGGAGAGGGGATTCCTCAGCATAGAGGGGACGATGCTGGAGGATAAGGAGGAGAATGAGCTTTTGGAAGAGGAGAATGCGTCGAGGAGTACAGATAAGAGCATGGTTGGGAGAAGGTTGGGTGGATCGAGGGCTCTGGGCGCAACGAGCTTGGGTGTACCAGCTGAGCACAATGAGGAAGAGGGCAGTAGGAAGCGTGGCAAGAAGGAGTACTGAGGAGTTAATAATGAAAAGCTTTATGATCATAGAATTACATTTTTTTGCATGGCAGCTTTAAAAGCCAATAGTACCCTGCCTTAAAACCGGTGTCTTTGAAACTAACTTTTTACTTTGACTGGGTGCTAGAACGGCATTCTCCAGGGACCATCCCGCAGCGAAGCAACCCCTGCTTATCGCAGCTAAAATACCGTTTGATAACGCTAAAATTCGCGAAAGGCGCGTCACGTCGCATCCATCTTCCCCAGATTTTGCCGCCCAAAAGTTTCGAGGGAAGTCCAAGGTTGCCTCCGAGACAACTTCTCTGCAACATAACTCCACCAAAGATGCGGCTCCGACTAGTAGTGAAGCGGCATGATCTGCCGGATGCGGCGATCGTGTGGCCGGTGAATGACGAGGGTAGAGTGATCGTCTCGCAGCTGCTGGAGCAGGTGAATGAAGTCGTGCCTCTTGAGTCGGAGGGGGAGTGGGGGCTGGAGGATTATGCGGTTGAGGTGAGGGGGAGGGAGACGAATTATGAGTGTTTGCATTTTCAGGATGTGAAGAGCATTTTGCATGAGGATGATGAGGTTATGTGAGTTTTTACTCCGGATGCGCCTGGGGGAATGGCATTGCTGACCTTTCGCTTTAGTATTCGGCCACTTCTCAGTGATGATATTAAGCAGAGGCGGGCTTCGGGGAGGTATCAGATTACTTCTGATGGTATACACCTGTTTGACGGCGCGGTGTTCGGGAGGCCGAGGAGAAGAATGATTGAGAGCAGGCCTGCTGTCACGATCAACCCAAGGAAGAGGCGGAGGGTTACATACACAGAGACAGTCGAGGATGATCTGGAGGATGAGGACTCAGATGAGAGCTTTCTCCGGATCGAAGGAGTGCCGCAAGAAACCGACGACGGTGGAAACCAGCAACTTGTTGTCCGAGCCGATTTCGACAACGACGACGAGGATGAGTCCGAAGATGATGGCAATTTCGAATCTGCCGATGAGGATATGGATGAGGATTTATCTGTGGACGAAGGCGAACTGGAGGGGGAGCTCGAGGCCCTCAATGCTGAATCCGACGATGATGGAGCTTCGGATAAGGAGAATATAAAACATGGGTCTAAAATGGAAGGGGTCCAGACGGGTGACAA
The DNA here is from genome assembly GCA_000750935.1 of Pseudogymnoascus sp. VKM F-4519 (FW-2642). Classification (NCBI taxonomy): domain Eukaryota; kingdom Fungi; phylum Ascomycota; class Leotiomycetes; order Thelebolales; family Thelebolaceae; genus Pseudogymnoascus; species Pseudogymnoascus sp. VKM F-4519 (FW-2642). The sequence goes on from JPKD01002317.1 coordinate 15,020, forward strand.
GCTTGACCCCAAGTCGCATAATATCATACAGCTGCAAGAAGCGTTTCCGGACGCCCCTCCGTCTATTTGCGAGCAGGTGATGCAGAATTGCGATATGGATGTTGGCGCAGCTTACGATACTCTGTCGAAGGGATTTAAGCCTGGGAGGTCGAAGACTGCCGTTCGTTCCATGATGTGGTCGCCGAGTCAAACCGCGAAGGCACCTAGATCTTCACGAGTTCAGACAAGGTCTGTTAAGGTTGTGGAGCAAGAAGAGGACTTGGTTGCCGAAGATCAGGATCAAGTCGACGATGCAGACGAGGAAGAGGAGGATGAGGCGGGTTCCGATGAGGAGGATGATGGTGGCATGGCAGGCTATTACGACAGCCACGGCCTGCCTCCAGGATCAATCAATATTGGCAAAGGTCTTTCTGACATTGCCAAAAGCACCTTAGCCCGAGCTACTAATATCCCACTCCCACCAAGCCGCCATTCAGTGCTGAGAAGATCTGATTCTCCCAGCAGCAGTAAGAGCGTCAGGTTTGTGGAAGACACGGTTGTTGTTCATGACCCGGATGCCATTGCACTTGATGACGATAGCGATGATGAGGATGATGAGGATTTCGATGTTCCAGGCCAGAGTGAGAGTGACTCCGGTTCAAGCTCCGACTCCAGCGACAGTGACGATGAAATGGAAATCTCAGCTGCGCCTGCAGTGCCGACAACCGAAGTCGCTGATGACCTAACTTCCTCATCCGGTAGCGATGACAGCAGCAGCTCCGAATCCGAGTCCGAAAGCAGCTCTGATTCCGAATCTGACTCCAGCTCTGACTCTGATTCAGATTCGGACTCCGATTCAGATTCAGATTCTGAACCAGAAGTAGCATCGAGCAAAGCACCAGCAGAGCCCAAAGCGCCAACTACATCCAAACTTGCGGCGAGCTCTACTCAAAAGGATACCCCTAAAACTGTTCCCCCAGGCGAAGGGCGAAACTCTACAAAAGCCCGGAATCAGCGCCGGCGATCAGGAAACATCCTACAGCGCTTCAAGGAGAAAGGCATCCTACCCGCCGGCGTGACCCTTGCCGAATTCGGGAAGCTGGATATTGACAGCAACACGACCCCTGAAGCCGCTGCTGAGGCATTGGCCATTGCTAGAGCTCAGATTGAGGAGGAGGAGGCAATGGGTCTACGTACGTCCAAGGGGAAGTCTTCAAAGAAGGCCAACAAAGAGGCAGAGTTTGAAGCGAGGAGGCAGGAATTACTCGCTTCTCTATCTGCTGGTGGAGTTGATGTTGGGGCTACTTTGTCGAATGGAAAGGCAGCGGCCAAGACACCCAATGGGACTTCGTCTAGCCATTTGGCCGATCAGTCAACACCTGTGCCCGCATCGACAGAGAAGGACCTTACTTCGTCAGCTTCTACGAAAAAGAAGTCCAAGGTCGATGTGGACGCTGGTCGAAGGCTACTTTTTGGCGCTTTGGGCATCAAGAACCCCAAGACAAAAGCTGACGAAGAGAACATCCGCAATAAGCTTATGAAAGATGTCAGGAAGGTCAAGGAGCGTGAACCTGAAGTGCCGGTAGCAGCAGAAGATGAAGAAGATATGGACGACGACACCTGGAGAGAGAAAATAACCCTCAGAGCCGTCGAATGCTGCCAAGAAGGCATTGAATTGAGCGAACCGCCATTCCCTTTCGTGCAACGCTGGGATCCTCAGCAGCAGCATGTCTATCGGAAAGGCAAGCGCGGCGGTAAGGGTAAGAGAAACCAGAGGAATCAAGTGGAGTATTATGAAGAGGAGCAAGCCTCGGCGAAGAAGCAGAAGCGGAATCATGACAACAACGGCTATGATGATTATACCGAATATTCGGAAGAGGGACAGAACACTGGCGACTTTGATCAGTACGACGGTGCGGACGGCCAGACCAATGATGAGGTTATGGAGGATTTACAGGGAGTTGATGGCGAGGCAGCTGAAGAAAACGACTTGCCAGCCCTTCCCGCCGATACGTCGAGCCTGACAGATATCAACCCGAAGGATATGAAGCCAGGAATGGTCGTTGCCTTCAAGCAGCTTATCATGTCTGAGGCAACAAGCTGGCAGCCGGTGATTTCGGAATACCGAACTGCAGTTGTCAATATTGTCTCTGACAAGAACGAGGTCGAACTGACCCTAGCAATTCGAGACCGCGAGTACCCAGAGAGATACTACAACCAAGAAACCGGCGAGAGAATTTACGGCAAGTTCGACATGCCCGTGGAGGATGAAGAGGAGGAGGATCTGGATGATGGCTTCAGAGCATTAGGATTCGCCGAGCTCATGGAACCAAAACTGCTCCAGGCCGAGCCCGAGAATCTGAAGATAGATGGCCTTCCAGAGGCGGTATCTGATAAGGTAACTACCAGCACCGACGAGTCTACCACCCTGGCCCATGAACATGATGCACCGAACGAATCCATTGAAACCCCGCAAGTTGCTGATGAGGATAGGATTTCTGTGCAGGATCTACGCCAGGTACAAACTGAGGACGACTCCCCGCCACGCCTTCCGTCGGAGCAACTTCCACCTATCCAGCATTTGGCGCAGGTAGATGATGAGATGGTCGACGTGTCGATCACTGAGGAGTTGAGAGAGGAGATCTCTGTTCTTATGAGGGAAGCTGGGTTTCGATCCGATATTCCGTCTTCCGTCCTCAAGAACAGGCCTCAACTTCCCGATACTCCAAGTGATAACGCCGAGCTCAAGCGCCTTGCCCTGTCCATGAATGTATCTTTGAACAAAGCTGCAACCCCAGACGACTCATCACAACTATCCCACGTTGAAGACGAGGACAATTCCACGCCCACGCAATCTAATTTCTATCCCAAAATCTTGGTTCCCTCATCGCTAGCCAGCCAAACCTCAGACCACGGCCAACGACAGCCTGATTTTCCCACTCCTGGTGAATCAACTCTAGACCGCTTTGGTGACTCCAATTCCTTTCCGCTCAGCCAGGACGGCTTTTCCCTAGATTCCGCGCACACGGAAACCCTAGCAGAAGAGCCTCAACTTCCGTCTATCCAGTCGAACCACGCAGCAGCCGCACCCGAGGCCCCACCGTCTGAACGCGAATCCTCTGTGCTGGACGTTCCCAGTCTCGACGAGATGTTCTCCACTGCACGCAGCTCTTTTGCTCCTAAACAAGACAATCCAGAACCCATTATAGCCGCACCCTCTACCTCCTTGGGCGGCAACAAATCATACGAAGAAGCAATGGCGAAGCTCGATGCCGAGTTAGACGCACGAGCCGACCCGGACCAGAATACCGGCGACATGACACCCCGAGCGCGATCAGAAGATCGATTTGTGTCGCAGCTCGTCGAGGACGTACATCAGCAATCGAACTCGCCAAAAGGCACTGCAACGACGGCAAGGAGTCCGCCCCAAAGCCCCGCTCTACCAAGGCGGAATCTCCCCTCCAACAGCAGTCCTTTCGTCATTCCCTCCGGCTCGCAGCAGGTCGATCTTACTCTATCGAGCGATAATGACTTTGATGCAAATGCAGGGAACAACGACGACGACGATGATGATGATGATGAGTACGACCCTAATATGCCGCGTGGGCCGGGGTGGGTGCGGAAGCGCAAGATGAGGCGGCGGACGGGGGGGAGTACGTCGAATTCCCAGGGGTCGAGGTCGGGGTCGCAGACGCGGACGAGGAGTCAGAGGAGGAGGAGGGCGACGATGGGGGTTTAGGGGGGGTGTGTATAGTAGGATTGTGAATATGGGATATGGGTGGTGTATGGGATGGGTTTGGAGAGGCTTGTTTGGGTATTTTGGGAGTTATGGATAGCATGGATGGTGCATAGGTGGTATTGTGGATGGGATGGCATCTGGACATATGGGGCTTGCCGCTGTTGAGTTAATGTGAGGAAGAGAGCCAGCTGTGGAGCATGGCATTTCCCATAGTAATAATGAGATAATTACCTCTTACCTTCATACATATTATCGCCTACTATTGCTCGCCTACCTCCCATTTGTCTTTCCATGTACTCCATAACGCCATCTATAAGGAGCTCAGTAAAGTTATGAAATTGAATAAATATATAATAGAATACCGTCCACATCGTATATATTTGCGCAAATTAGGCCCCAAAACTTAGGATCTACGCCAAAACAATTCAGACAGGGTTCGGACAACATGCGTAGAGGGGTCTATAAAATCTAGAATCTGCGCCGAAAGCAGTGAAGACAGGGTTCGGACAACGTGCGCAGAAGAGGCTATAAAATCTAGAATCTGCGCCGAGAGCGGTTCGTTCATACAGAGCTCGGACAACATCGTAGATTTGCGCAAAAGAGGCTATGAAGCTTGAAATCTGCGCCAAAACTAATGGATGCTCAATGTATTTATAATGCATTAATCAACATGGTAAAGTAGCGGCAACGAATTTCGACCATTAAAACGATGATGTTAATATCTAATTATTATCTATCCGGCACATCCATGCCAACCCCCTTACCCCAGTCTACCTAATCGCCCACTCAGATGTTAAATCGGGTAGACATATAAAAAACCTGACAAAAAACGCCCGCCACCCATCTGATATCTTCCCATCTCCAAACACCGAGCAAATGCAACCGATCCCTTCCTCCACATCCTACACCTGTCAAACGAGTCAAGTCTACCCTCACGCAACAAACCCCCCACTCCCGCTTCCACTCGCACCTCCCCCTCCCCCACCGCTGTCATGCGCCGAGGGTAGACTTG
>JPKD01002318.1:0-13503 GCA_000750935.1 Pseudogymnoascus sp. VKM F-4519 (FW-2642)
GCTGTTGTTGCGACTTCTGACAAGTGTCCGGATTGATTTGTCATCCGCCTTCGGAGGGGTGTCATGTGACTTGCCGCGGGGCAGACGTGAAAATGAACCGAGTTCGCCGAGAAAGACCAAGATACCCCACAGTCGTTCCGAGGATCCTCGGTGAGGCTAGGTTAAGCTTTTTAATTTTAGGGCATGGAAGTAAGCACACAGGCGTGTAAGGACAGTGCACTTGGGGGCTGGGTAGGTTTTGAAGAAGTTCTCATTGTCACGTTTAGAGGCATTTGTGATTTGGGATATTCTGCGAATATGGAAATCGGGGGGAGAACTACATATTTGCTGTGGATACTCGGGACTTGGGGGGGGAACCATGCGGTAGCAGTGAAAGAGAAGGAATGGAAAGGCACAGGTAGTATTATTTGACATATATAGAGGAGGCTTGGAAGACACGAAGGATCCGTCAGTTCCACTTCTAGGGAAGGAGGCATAGAAGAGCACATATAATCAGGCAATGAGGTTCTCCCAGTCTCTGGGTGACATGAGGAGTGAGAAGAACATGACAGGAGGTGACGGGAATTGACAGCAGATGAGGGATGGATGAGATAAGCTGACAGGAGTTATTTGGCAGGCTTTTCTGACGGGAACGCGGCATGTACGTACATGTACTGCACAACATCTGTGGATGCCGATGTGACTTGCAGAACCCCTCTATGGAGACCTGAACAAGATCTTCGAGAATGATGGATGGAGGCAATGCTTCTGAGTCGTAGGCTGATAGGCGGCTGTCACTGTCCGCCGTACGTCACAGCGTCATGTGAAGAATCATCTCTACGACACAGGGCACCAGTGAAGCCTTGAGGACGCGTAGCTTGAGAGGGCCGAGGACAGGGGGCGGCATGGTGATGGAGGCAATGGCAGTGCACCGCCACAACTGAAAGTCTTGCCTTAATCAAGTCCTGCGCCTCCTGCTGTGGTGAACCCACGATATACTTTAATAACTGGTTTATTTCATGTGCTCGTATCGTCGAGCCTATCGTGGAGCCTAGTGGCCACCAGTAGATCAATGTGCACGCTCCTGACGTAGAGTGTTGGCCATACATGGTTGGGATGGCTCGTATAAAACCACACAGGGCCAGGTTATAACCGACCTCAAGCCTCTCAGTGGCTGAAATATCGTATCTTAGCGGTGTCTGTTAGCAATGTTAGTAATGTTAGCACTATTGGCAGTTATTGGCACTTTCGTTCGTTGGGGATGTGTGGCTGAGTAAAGAGGCACAACGACGCTATGTGTCTATTTGTGGATATGCCGTGGGTTCGTCGTCGTACTCAGTACCATACTACTGCGGTTGTACTACTATGGTAGTACTCGACTAGACGGACCCGAGTACAGTACCACAGTAATTAATGTATGGGTCGCTGGGGAAAAGGACCCCTGAATATGGTACTGAAAATGTTTGTTTTGAAACGAACACAGGGCCGCGTCCAACTCAAGCCGCTCGCTCACCGGTACTGCTGCCGCTCAACAAGACCAACCAACATCTGTGAATAGCAACAGCCTTGTCATTTTTCTCTCGCTCTTTAGCTTTCTTTAAAGGTGAAAAACAACACATAATTGTACATACATCTCTGAATCGCGCTCGTTGACTACCCCAAAGAGCCTAGCATCGTCTGAAACGCCCGCGACTTTTATAGTACTTGACACTTGCTGGGCTAAGTATCAGTCTATCCCCTCCTCGGCAGCTCCCCCCAAAACATCAACTTGAAACCTCAAAATTACGGCTATCGCCCGTTTGAGCGCTCTTAAACCTCCTCCTCCGCCTACACAGGCTTCATATTCCCCAGGGACGATCTTCACCCGGTGACACTGGAGGAAGGAAGATTAGCAGGGGCTCCAGAGGACAATCAACACCACCGCGCGCTGCTCCTTCACAAGCCCAAGCAAGCAAGCCAAGCCGTGGAGTATTACGACTTGCGACGTGCTCAACCCTGCACTCTACAGAAGCTGACACTCTTTACCCATGGCGTATAATCGTTTAGGTACGTCTCATATTTCCTGAAGCTTCATCCCTTCTTTTCATTCCCCATACACGAATTTTACGAAGCCCTTTGACCGAGATCTTGTGCGCTGCTTGAAGTTGTACGAGGATAAGGCAAACAAAGCCGACTTGACTTGGACTTGAGACGCGCTCGGCCGAGTCTCTTGTGACAGACAGTCCTTCTTGCGACAACTTCAGCCTGTGCTTACTCTTGCGATAAATTGGAATTTCACAAATTGCTCGACTTTGACAGATAGTGGAAGACATAATCTCTAATACTTCGAGTAACAGGTCCGCAAGGCCAGGGCCGCAACGACAATTACGAAATGGATCCTCGAAATAACCGCATGAACTCGCCGGGCCCCAACCAAGGCAACCAAGGGTATCACCTAGACGATGATCCATATGGTGGAAGACAGCAGTCACCGGGACCGGGGAGACTAGATATCCCAATGGGTCCTGGACCTGGTGGAAGACGGACACCGAGTGACAGACTTGCGTCGCAGCCAACAGTAAGTTTTTTGAGAACAAGGCTTGGGAGAACCGTCTTAATAACACTCTGTCGCAGTACTCCGTTGAAAACATCGACAACTCATTCGGACACAACGAGCATTATGACCAGCGCCATCCCTTAGAGGACAGGAATTATCAACATGACTATGCGCTCAACCCAGAAGATCACCACGATGCGTACTATCAACAGCCTTACGAGCCTTCCCCACATGATGGCCACGCTCTCGCCGACTACCCCCATGACGACGGCTACTTCAACGAGCAGGATGACAACAGACCGATCCTCGGAGGAGGAGGAGGGAGTGAAGCCTACGGGCAAGACCCCCATGCAACTCCTGGATACGATGGTAACCATACTCCACAACCGCCACCACAGCCGATCAAGCGATGGAAGACCGTGAAGGAAGTCCAGCTCTTCGAGGGAAATCTCGTCCTCGATTGCCCGATCCCACCGATTCTCCTGAACAAGGTACCCCATGCGCCACCACCGGAGCGTGATGAGTTCACCCACATGCGTTATACCGCAGCGACCTGTGACCCGGCAGAATTCTTCGAGGACAGATTCACTCTGCGCCAGAAGCTTTTCGCAAAGCCTAGACACACGGAGCTCTTCATTGTGGTCACTATGTACAACGAAGATGACGTGCTTTTCGGACGAACCATGAGCGGTGTGTTCAAGAACATTGAATATATGTGCTCGCGCAAAGATAGCAAGACATGGGGCCCTGATGCGTGGAAGAAGATTGTCGTCTGCATTGTCAGCGATGGTCGTTCGAAAATCAACCCGAGAACGAAGGCCGTGCTCTCCGGAATGGGAGTCTACCAGGATGGAATCGCCAAGCAGCAAGTCAACGGAAAGGATGTCACGGCGCATATTTACGAGTATACCACTCAGACCGGTATCTCAGTCAAGGGAGATGTTGTGACGCTGAGACACAAGCAACAGCCAGTCCAGATCCTTTTCTGTCTGAAGGAGAAGAATCAGAAGAAGATTAACTCCCACAGATGGTTCTTCCAGGCATTCGGAAGAGTTTTGGACCCCAACATTTGTGTTCTCATCGATGCGGGTACTAGACCTGGTAAAGACTCCATCTACCAGCTGTGGAAGGCCTTCGATCTTGAGCCAAATTGCGCGGGAGCTTGTGGTGAGATTAAGGCTATGTTGGGACCTGGAGGCAAGAACCTCATGAACCCACTGGTTGCGACTCAAAACTTCGAGTACAAGATGAGTAACATTCTGGATAAGCCTTTGGAATCGGCATTTGGTTTCATTTCCGTGCTCCCTGGTGCATTCTCAGCATACAGATATGTTGCGCTCCAGAACGATAAGCTCGGCCAAGGACCACTGGAGAAGTACTTCGCCGGAGAGAAGATGCACGGTGCCAACGCCGGTATTTTCACGGCCAATATGTACCTTGCCGAGGATCGTATTCTGTGTTTCGAGCTGGTCTCGAAGAGGAAGTGCCATTGGGTTCTGCAATACGTCAAGTCTGCTACCGGCGAGACTGATGTGCCCGACACCATGGCCGAGTTGATTCTGCAAAGACGTAGATGGCTTAACGGTTCCTTCTTCGCGGCCATCTACGCCATCACGCATTTCTACCAGCTGTTCAGGAGCGACCACAGCTTCTTCAGGCAGATCGCATTTTTGATCGAGTTCTTCTACCAGACTATCAACATGATCTTCGCTTGGTTCGCCATTGGAAATTTCTACTTGGTTTTCCGCATCTTGACTACCTCTCTTGGATCCCAAAATCTGCTAGGAAATGTTGGCAGGATTCTAGCCGACGTCTTCCAGTGGCTCTACGCTGCTACGCTGCTCTCCTGCTTCGTGCTCGCTTTGGGTAATAGGCCGCAGGGTTCGGGTGTCTTCTACATGACTATGGTTATTTTCTGGGTCTTCATCATGGCGTAAGTAACCTCCCCACCCTCTCATTCACACACCAACTAACCCCCTTCCTAGATACCTCATGTTCGCCTCCGTCTTCATCACCGTAAAATCGATCCAACACGAACTGGACCTCAACACCACCTTCTCCGTCGGCGAGCTCTTCAAGAACCAAATCTTCTTCACCCTGATCGTCTCCCTCGTCTCGACCTACATCCTCTGGTTCGTCGTGTCCTTCCTCTTCTTCGACCCCTGGCACATGTTCACCTCCTTCCTCCAATACCTCGCCCTCACACCCACCTACATCAACATCCTCAACGTCTACGCCTTCTGCAACACCCACGACATCACCTGGGGAACCAAAGGTGACGACAAAGCCGAGAAACTGCCGTCCGCAAAGGTCAAGGCGGACGGTAAAGTCGACGTCACGATCCCCACCGACGACGCGGATCTCAACCAGCAGTACCTCAGCGAGGTGAACGTGTTTGCCTCCAAGGCACCGCCGGAGAAGCGTGTGTTCTCCGCGAGCGAGAAGCAGGAGGATTATTATAAGGGATTCCGTTCGAGTGTTGTGCTCATCTGGATGGGTTGTAATATTGCCTTGGTGGCGGTTGTGCTGAGTACGGGCGGGGAGAGTAATTTGACGCTTGATGGTGCGACGGCGGATAACTCGAAGGCGAATACGTATATGGCTGTTGTGCTGTGGTCGGTGGCGGGGCTGTCGGCGTTCAGATTCCTGGGCGCGATGTGGTTCCTGGTTGTGAGGATGTTTAGGGGAGTATAAGTTGGCGACGAGTTCGATGATGGGGGTGTGTGTTTATATTGTGTATTTTGTGTATTGCATATACATAACGATCTTGAGCGGTTCTTTTTTCGTTTTTTTGTACTTGGAGTGTGGAGGGAAGAGTGGTGCTGAGGAGGAGTGGAGGGTGGGTGTTGCATGTGTAATGATTATTTGTTGTCCGATACCAAGATAGAGTAGGGCTCTGAAATTCAACATAACGATTCGTCTGTATACTAATCACTCTGTTTAAAACTGTGCTTCATGAACTCTCTTCTATATACACCACCATGCCATCCGTATATTCCGCATCTAAATCTTCGTAAACCCCCCAGCAGGAGGCTGCAACCAATTCCTCTCATCATACACCGCATCCCCCTCAATAGCATGGAATGTATATATGATCCTCCCCTTCCCACTCGTATTCCTCTCACTCTTATGCAGTAAATTCCCATGAATCAGCACCAGCGACCCCGCCTTCACTTCGCCCATAACATACTCCCCTTCCTCCTCCTCCTTCGCTGCCTCACCCCCTCCCTGGCCAGCCGGGAACTGCGGACCATCGTTCGTTACAAACTCCGTCCCGCTCCCGTCCGCCTTTCGCACAAACCTCTTCCCAACAGCCGCCCACTTATGGCTCCCGGGTAGAAAGGAGAGACACCCATTCTCCTTCGTCGCGTCTTCGAGAGCGTACCAAAACCCCAATGCACTCGGCGGCGACGTATATAGAAACGTACTGTCTTGGTGCGGCGGCACCGCGGCACCGATTTCGGGCTGCTTGCAGATCACCATTGATTGCAGGACTTGCGGGGACGAGAGGCCGAGGGAGCGCGCGATGGTGGAGGGGGCGGGGGAAGTGGTGGGGGTGAGGAGGGAGGCGAAGGGTGGGGAGAGGGTGTGCAGGGAGTGGCCGATTTTGTTGATCGCGCGGTGTTTGGGGTATTGGAGTTTTCCGGTTGAGTCGAATGCGTCTGGGTGGGGTTAGAGGAGTTGTTTGGATGGCGGAGGGGTAGGGTGGTCAGACGGGAAGGGATAAGGAAAAAAGTAGGCTTGGATAATGCGGAAGGACTAGGAGAATCAAAACTCACCCTCTTCGAAGAAGAAACGGATCTTATCCCCGCTCTCTAGGAAATAGTCGTCGCCCACGTGCTCCACGCCTTCACCTTCTCCAGTCGAGAAGCGGGTCATGGGGTGGTCCTCGATGGAGAAGTTCTCGAGGAGACTATGCGTCTCTGTGAGGAGAGAGGTTACGGTTTGGGAGTCGAGGGCGTTGGGGATAATGAGGTAGCCATCGCGGTGAAAGGCTTCAATTTGGGCGGGCGTGAGGGCTGGAGCGGAGGAGGACATGATAATGGTGGGGTGGGGGTTGGTGGGTAGAGTTTATGCTGGCAGATTGTGAGTAATGGAACTTGAATATGGGCTTGGGGAAGTGTATATGATTCCTACCAGTTGAGAGTACAATGAAGGTATATATTCAGTATATTGATATGCCAAGATGTTCATGAAGGTGGGGTAAGTTAGTGAACGAGTGAGAGATAATGATGCTCTATCAACAATAACAGCGGGGTCAAAATGCCGTCGTATAAGAAGATACGTACCCATCCCTCGGTCGCTCCTTCCTTCGTTGGGTGTTAGACCTGCTTAGCGAGCTCTTCCTTATCACACAGCTCATATGGCCGAGTGGTCTAAGGCGATGGTTTTAAGAAATTCTTCTGAAACACCATTATCGAAAGATGCGTGAGTTCGAACCTCACTGTGAGCAACCAAATCTTTTTTCATGTTTGGGTTGTCTTTATAGTGTTTTGCTATTTTGATATATTTTAGTTTATCTTTTTGCAAGTCGCTCTGGCGTGCTGTGGAACGGTTTAAAGTTGAGAGCTCTTTCCTTGGGAATCTTTGTTGTTGTTGTTGTATGTACTGTAGTGCTGTATGTAGGGTCGCTTTTGCGGGAAAGAGGGGAAGAGGGGTACGAATTGACCTGCCCCACCACTGACCCCTCCCACCGGGGGTCCTCGTCATCATCAATAAGTAAGCTCGCGACATCAACAGTATCAGTTTCAGAGCTCCCTTTTCTGGCGCCTAAACCTCCATTTTCATTTTCACTTTTTGCGCTCATTCTTGGATTCCATTATCTGCAGCGTTGCGACTACAATCAGCCATGTCTATTACTCTCGAGTCCGTCCTAGCTGCGTCGCCAGCTACAACCCGCGGCCAGCCCACACAGCTGTCTGCCTGCCCCAAAGGCGAGCGCATAGCTTATGCTGTTAGTTCCACCGCCCTCATAGAATCCCTACAATCGCCCGTATCTGACGTCTACTAGTCTGGGAAATCAATCTTCCTTAGGAGCATCGACAACCCCGAAGTCAGCAAGCAGTACACCGGCCATACCGCCCAGACGACCGTTGCGCGCTTCTCGCCCAGCGGATACTACGTCGCCAGTGGTGATGCATCAGGTCTGGTGCGTGTATGGGATGCAGTGGAGGCGGTCAACACCAAGGGCGAATACCCGATCATTTCTGGGCGCATCAACGATATTGCTTGGGACGGCGACTCGCAGCGCATAATAGCAGTCGGAGATGGCCGTGAGCGCTTCGGTCACTGCGTTACGGCTGATAGCGGAAACTCCGTGGGAGAAATCAGCGGGCATTCGTCTATCATTAACAGCGTTTCGATTAGGCAGCAACGACCTCTGCGAGCGGCTACTGCGAGTGACGATATGAGCATGGTTTTCTTGCATGGGGCACCGTTCAAATTCAATTCGAAGGTCGGAGCGCTGCATAAGGGATATGTCTATGGTGTTGCATTCTCACCGGATGGAAGCACTCTGGTCTCTGTCGGTGCCGATAGGAGAATACAGCTTTATGATGGCAAGACAGGAGAGGCAACAAAGCAGATCGGTGAGGGCGAGCACAAGGGTTCTATTTTCGGCGTCTCGTGGTCCAAGGACTCAAAAAAGTTTGTTACCTGCAGCGCGGATCAAACGGTCAAGGTCTGGGATGTCGAGTCGGGAAAGAATGTGCAGACATGGCGCTTTGGTGGAGAAGGCAATGTTAGCATTCCAGACCATCAAGTCGGTGTTGTCTGGCCTGCTGGACGAAGCGACGGGTTGATTATCAGCATTAACCTCAACGGCGATCTGAGCTACCTCACTGAAGGCTCTGACAAGCCGCTCAAGGTTGTGCAAGGTCACAACCGCAGTATCACAGCCATTGGTGTTAGCGATAAGACCCTTTGGACGGGCAGCTTCGAAGGCCGTGTATGCACATGGGACATCGCCTCCGGCAAAGGTCTCGCAGTCCGCGGTCAAACACACACCAACCAAGTAACCGGTTTCACGAACACGCCCGACCGAACCTACACCATCGGATGGGACGACAACCTCCGCATTGTGGACGAGCCAACCCAGACTTTCGTAGGTGAGAGCACAAAGCTCGACGCCCAGCCAAACGGCATCGCCTCCGCCTCTGGCCGCGTCTACATCGCCACCACAACCGGCGTCGACGTCTTCTCCAAGGACAAGCTCGTCCACCAGCACGCAACCAAGGATTTCGCACCCACCGCCATCGCAGCCTCCAAGGACCTCCTCGCCTTAAGCGACGATGCGAATAGCGTGCATATCTTCACTGTCTCCAGCTCCGGCACCCTGACCCCCTCAACCGTTCTCTCAAAATCCACAGCAAAGGCAACCGCACTCTCCTTCTCCCCCTCCGGCGCGCTGCTTGCAGCGGGTAACTCGTCGGGGAAGATCGTCGTCTACGACACGGGGTCGTGGGAGGTGGCTACGGATCGCTGGTCGGCGCACACGGCGCGCATCCAGAGTATTGCGTGGAATGCCGCGGGGACGCATGCTGTTAGTGGGGGCTTGGATACTAATGTACATGTGTGGAGTTTGGCGCAGCCGGGGAAGAGGGTTAAGGCCGCGAATGCGCATAAGGATGGTGTGAATGGGGTGGTGTGGGCTGGGGAGGGGAAGGTTGCTAGTGTGGGTGGGGATGCGGCGGTGAAGTTGTGGAAGGTTGAGGGGTTGGCGTAGATAGGCAGATGAAAATGGGGTTTGGTGTAAATGAGTAGGGTGAATAGGGGTATATGAAGCGAAGCATTGGGAAGCTAGTTCGTGTTTTTGCATTGATCGTTTCTGATATTCTCTACATCTTGTGGAATATCTAACGCCCGTTTGTGTCGTGGGTATCGTATTTTCTTACAGTAACCTCCAACGCCCACCTCTTTATCAACAACTCCTCCCATCCCGAATCCCAAACCCTCGTCCAAGCTGCCTGCTCCCAGTAAAACCATCCTGATTTACAAAGAACCCATTCCAACCCCCACCCCTACCCCATTCACCTCGCCTTCTCCTTCGCCGGCACCTTCGTTCCCGTCCTCCTCCTTACAGGCTGATAGAAATCATTGAAATTCATTACAACCCCCAAGAACCGCATATCCACATCAGGCTGATACGCCAGATCCCCCAACAACGCACTAAGCTTCGCCCTAAACTGCCCCCCTAGCGCCTTCAACCGCTCCTGCAGCGTAGGCAACAACTCGTCTTCGCCACCCGCACTGCGGAGTCCCGGGATTGCGCCGGGGACAGGCGTGCTGCTTAGGCTGTCGTGGGCGAGGTGTTTTGGTCCGCGTCGTGTTGTGGCGGGGGTGGGAAGGACTTCGTCGTCGGACATGTCCATGCGTGAGTTCACGCGGATGGACGCTTCCTGGCGGCGCGTGAACTCGGCTACATTCCAGCTATACAGACCGTCTACTGCGTCGCGGTAGGCGAGCATGATGCGCAACAGGTCACCGAGCTGCATCATAAACGTACTCGGTGCGTCGTCGGAGTGTCCGCGCTTCTTGGCGCCGAGGAGGCCTTTATGAGTGATCGCGTTGAGGTAGTCGGTGTGCGAACGGATGATGTCGTCGAGTGTGCAGCCTTCCTTGTGGATTGCAGTCTGGAGCTCGTCCCAGGAGGACTCGATGACTTCGAAGAGGATGTAGTATTGGAGTTGGCCGATGAAGTGGATCATTTCTGCGACGACGCCGCGGGTGGATTTCCAGGTTTCGCCGACGCTGGCGTCGACGCCTTGGAGGACGCCGCGGGCGCCGGTCATGCATTTGCGCCAGGTGGTGGAGAGGACGAATTCAACGCGTTTGATGCGCCAGAGGAAGTTGAAGACTTTGAGGTATTGGCGGTTGCCCCATTCTGTGACGACTACGTCGACTGGGGCATCGATCTTGTACTCGAGCGTGAAACAATCCCAGCCAATGTCACCGTGCGACAGCTGAAGCATTCTCGCATCGAGCCTCCTTAGTACCTCTGGCGAGTCATACTGTGCATTGGAGCCCCTGATTGCGTGCTCGAGCTGTGCTGTCAGAGTGTGACGGTATTGGGCGCCGGCAGGTCTATCCAGATTGGCCGATAATGACTCCATCAGCAGGGCTATGAAGTCGCCTTGGCCGAGAAGGATGTAGTTCTTCAGTGCCTTGAGATGCTCGAACAATTGGAACTTGTCCGCCATAAGATGAATCAACCTAGCCATTGTTGTCTTATAAGCCTCGTCGATCCAGGTCTCCAGCGTCTCGGTGTCGCCGTATCGAAGTTCTTTCGAAGCGGCTTTTGAGTATTCCTCAACCCATAAAGAATCGCCACAGCCATGTCGGATAAAATTGAGCGATTTCCCAATCAGGAACACTTTTTGCGCAAAGTCTTCCGTTATGATGCTTGGTATCATGTCATCGTCGAGCTTATATTTATCTTCCCAGACACTGCTTGCCCCGCCTCGACTTCGCCCATCCTCTGCAGTGTTAACAGCATTTGGATCCTGCTCAGAGACAAAGAATTCATGGTACGGGTCCGATAATTCACCGTCGTAAATCCATTGCCGTAACATATCGTAGAATGGCCGCGTCACATGCGTCAGGAGTCTCTCAGCAAACGCCCCAACCAAAGGGTCTCCGTGAGAAGAAGAAAATCCGTGAATGAGCGATATCAGTTGCCCACCTCGTCGATTCTTTGACTCCTCCGCGATGAGACTGAGAAGGCGTAGTCCCATGGTGGCTTCACGCGTCCAGACCACGCATCTCTTTAACGTGACTCCGGCTTTACCGATTCCACCTCTAGGCTCATTTTCGTCTAGAGACGATAAAGCTCGTCTTATTTGCCCCTCTAACGTCGCCACTAGCCCCAAATAAGACCTTAATTCTCCCGCGACTGCTGCGCGGAGACTTTGGCCAAGGAGCCCACCCTCAGTGGACGCGACGAATTCTGTCAGGCCCCTGTATAGCAGCGACGGTTCTGCAAGGGTGTGTAGTATAGATATTATAGGCGGCGGGAGCGAATTGGGTAATTTGAGAACTGACGTCGACGGGAACGCCAGAGTCGTTGACGTGAGACCTTGTAGTGTGAACGGGAGGTCTCGTAACAGAGTTGTCTCCGACGGACTGATCTCGACATAGTTCTCCGCCAGCATCAAGGTCTTTGGGGGTTGTGATTTGCCCTGATCTGGTATATTTTTTGTGGCGGCCGCTTCTGCTTCCCTTGGGCCTCGCTGGTTCCCATCTCGTACGGGGAGATTGCGTAGTCCTTGAGGCGCAAAGGCCTCATCGTACACCTTCTCTTCTCTCCGCGGCCCATTGCGTAACGATGATCCAGCGCGCACGCCCTCAAGCAGCCTTCGATCTTCTCTTAACGCGCTGCTTAACTGTCTGGATTGGTCTGATAGTGGCGGCTCTGGCTCGTCGGAGTCCGCCAGCTGGTAAAGCAGGTATAGGATCGCCCATTTCTGATTCAGTACAGGCTGGATGAGTAGTCGGGAGTATAAATTCGAAAACTTCAGCGCCTTGTCCGGAGGATTATTCTTAATCAGCTTCTTTTTTATGAGATCCCCCGCATGATTTACTGGAAGCACATTAGTTGAGTTTCAGGTATGCAGCGACGCAAGCGGCTCACAATCTGCGACCACGGCAGGCGCGGTACGGCTTTCGAGGATGCTGGAACCAAGCTCATATGCATTCTCTTGCCTCTCATCAAATGTATCGTCGTCTTCTCCAGGTAGGCGCCGAATGAATTGCTGAACTAGGCCAGAGAGCGCACTGCGGACGCGAGCTTCCCGCTCCTCCTGGGCCATCCTCGCATTTCCCCAGTCAACAAAAATATTAGGCCGTACTTCGCTCGGAATCTATGCAGTGACAAATTGATATTCACAATAAGTAAATTCTTTGAATGTTGTTCTGAGAACTTTCCGGAATGCTCTCTG
Source organism: Pseudogymnoascus sp. VKM F-4519 (FW-2642) (assembly GCA_000750935.1). Lineage (NCBI taxonomy): Eukaryota > Fungi > Ascomycota > Leotiomycetes > Thelebolales > Thelebolaceae > Pseudogymnoascus > Pseudogymnoascus sp. VKM F-4519 (FW-2642). Next base: position 12,451 of record JPKD01002318.1, read on the forward strand.
TTGTGCTGTCTGTTTAGTCCTGTCACTTCAGATGGTCCCGCACCAAGCGCGGTTAGACGCGACGGACAACGCGAACGGCGCATTGGCGCCTGACATCGCAGGTTTACATCAGACGACCTCCACCCAGAGCCTCAACCCCAGGACCAACATCGCAAGAAACAATCCCATCACCCACGACCACACAACAACCCATTAGTTCTTCTAAATACCCTCGCTGGATAGCCCCAGCCTCGCCCAATCTAATGCGCCCATAACCGCATAAATTCCCCAGCTCCAGGCCACACACGCGCTTCACGCGCCGGGCGCGCCCCCCACGCGGCTCACCACCCAGCCATGCCCGATATCGATCCAGCGGCCCTAAGCAGGCCATCGCTCACCTCCACCACCCCAATTCTTCCTCCAAAGAGCCTAAGCATTGTACCTCCCTCCGCGCCAAAAATCTCAAAGTCAAACCATGTGCCGCCGCGCATCGACCTCGAGCCGCTCTATACGGCGCTCAAAGCGGCCGTGGGCGAGAATTGGGCCACATACAAAGAGGCTGTCAGCCTCTTTGTGATGGGTAAGTCGCCCATATGTTCCGGGCATAATTACAACCAGACAAGAACTAACATGAATCCCAGGGCAATACAACCAAGCCGAGCTCTCAGCGAAGATTGACTGGTTCCTCACAGTCCCCGGCACCGACACCGAGCACCTACATAACCAGCTCGTAGCGGCCATCTATGGAAACGTCACACGTGAAATGCCAGACCTTGGTGTCGCAGCCTGGGTTAGCGCGAACGATAAGCCCACGCCAGGCGCAGGCGCAAAGCCCATCACAGGGGACGCAGCCGAGCAGCGGCTGAAGGCCGAGGTTATGAGTCTCCCGAATCGTGACAGGAGGAGGTTAAAGGATTTGAAACTTGAAGTATGAACCTCTCCCCAAAAATTACCTTCGCAATTCTAACAAGACCCAGTCGGACGGCCCTGACCCCTACACGACTCTCCTATCCAAATCGCGACACCCACTACCGACCAAGTATACCCATAATTAAACACACACAATTAAAAGGA
>JPKD01002319.1:0-30182 GCA_000750935.1 Pseudogymnoascus sp. VKM F-4519 (FW-2642)
GAGAAATCTAGGTGGCCACTCGCTTGGGGTGGCCACTCGCATGTGAAATACGTTATCACCTAAATTTTGAATATTATGACCTTCACTTCCTGAACCAGCGCACTTTTGGCGCAAGAATAGTCACATCGAGCTTGTAGATATATCACCACCCAATCCTTGAATATCTTGAGCTTCACTTTTGAGTCGTCATTGAGTCGTCAAGAGAGAGGGAAAGGAGGTGATGTAAAATTAATTATAACCTCAGGTAGTCAGGTGACCTTTAATTATATAGTTGCTCATGCTTATATAAGAAATTTATTCCGCAGCCGTTGGATCCTACCCCGCACTACCCCACTGGAACGCCAATTCGCCCCCCTTGCACCTTTTGGCTTCGGCAGCTCTACGCTGGCTGGTCGGACCTTGATAGTCCGTCGATTAAGCACCAGCCAGCGAACCACAGCGGTTTAAATTAATCCGTTATATGGATCATCTCATAAATGCTTGCAGATGGGGTAGCTATTTATCCACCACTGCTAATGTCAATTAATATTTATTTTGTATAAGACAAGATCAAGCTGCCATCATGCTGTTTACCTTTTGCTATCCCGTCCTTTTTACGCGTCGCCATGAGGTTGATCAGCTTCCTGTCGTGTCTGCTCGTGCAGAGCTTGGCTGTGAGTGTAGTTTCGGGCAAACAATGGCCGCTGCACGATGATGGCCTTAATAAGGTCGTCGAATGGTGAAATAACCCTCTGAATATAGCGTGTTGAATTGAAGGGGCTAACGGCTCCAAAGGGACCATTACAGCTTCAAAATCAATGGAGAGCGGCTATTCATTTGGTCTGGGGAGGTATGGACTTCACTGTGTTGCTAATTGGATCAATCTGATCGTTATAATATAGATGCACTACTGGAGAGCTCCAGTCCCCGAGATGTGGATTGATATCCTTCAAAAAGTAAAGGCAGCTGGGTAAGTTATACTACATTTATCATATTAATGACCAGACTCTGACGGGAATAGCTTTAACACAGTTAGCTTTTATGGCAACTGGGGTAAGACCTTAACAGGACCACTGGTGGGCCTTAGACCCTAACTATTATTAGGATACCACAGTCCAAAAGACGGATCCCTGGACTTTGAGAATGGTGCGCATAACTTTGAACGCCTCTTCGAGATTGCAAAGGAGGTTGGCCTGTACGTACTCTTCCGCCCTGGACCATACGTCAACGCCGAAGCTACTGCCGGCGGATTTCCAGGGTGGGTTACGACTGGGGCATACGGCGAGCTGCGCAACAATGACACTCGGTATACCGATGCTTGGACGCCATACATGGACAGGATGTCGCAGATAATTGCCAATCACCAAGTCACCAACGGCGGTAATGTTTTCATCTACCAAATCGAAAATGAATTCGGAAACCAATGGCTCGACCGCGTGAAGAAAATTCCTGATCTCGTGGCCATCGACTATATGGAACTCATGGAGGCATCTGCGAGAAGGAACGGAATCGATGTCCCGCTCATTCACAACAACCCAAACATGAACACCAAGTCGTGGTCCAAGGATTATAGCAACGAGGGAGGGAATGTGGATATTTATTCCGCAGATCATTACCCCTCATGCTGGAGCTGCGACTTAACGGAGTGCACTGGGACTAATGGCAATGTGCCCGACTTCACCACATTCGAATACTACACGTCCTTCCAAGATGTCGCCCCAACGCAGCCATCTTTCTTGGCCGAGTTTCAAGGCGGGAGCTACTTGCCCTGGGGTGGCCCCGAGGGAGGCTGGTAATATTTGATCCCGTCTCTGGTATTGATAGTTGGCTGACATTGTCAAGTGTGAATAACACTGGCCCTGATTGGGTTAATGTATTCTACAGACATAACGTCGCCCAGAAGATTACCGCTGTGAACGTCTACATGGCGTTTGGAGGAACTAGTTGGTAAGAATTCTTTCCGAAACTTCTGATAATAACAACTAACTCGTGGTTAGGGGTATGTCATCGGCCTCACAGTCGAATAAAGTTAATACTGATTAAAAATAGCCGGAATCCCATTCCCAGGTGTTGGGACCAGTTATGACTACAGCGCGCCAATCAGTAAGTATATGAATGGAGAATAATGGGCGAATATGTTACTAACATGCTTGATAGGCGAGACTAGATTTGTTGGCGATAAGTATTCCGAGACGAAGCTATTCGCACAATTCCTTCGTGTCGCCAGAGACCTGACCAAGGTCGACCGCGTTAACAATGGCACGACATATGCTTCAAACTCGGCCATCATGACAACAGAGCTTCGCAACCCCGACACTAATGCTGCCTTCTATGTTACGGCTCATGCATTCTCACCATCGACTGATCGAAGCCCTTTCAAGCTGGATGTCTCCACATCAGCAGGTAGACTGACTATCCCCCAGAATGGCGGTGATATTGTCCTCAATGGCCGAGAGTCGAAGATTATCGTCACCGATTTCACCGTCGGGCGAGAGAAGCTCATCTATTCCACCGCAGAGGTGTTGACTGTTTCAATCCAAGACGGCAAGCCAATTGTTTTCCTCTGGCTACCAGCTGGCGAAAGTGGAGAATTCCTCTTGGACTGTATAAGGATTCCTTTGGTTCTGAAGAAGGACGGCTGCTCCAACATCAAGTTCAAGCAAGGTCGCAAGGGATTCGTTACCTCTTATACTCAGTCCAAGGGATCTTGCGTTCTGCAATTCGAAACTGGTATTCGGTTTGTCCTTCTTGACAGGTCTGCTGCATACGATACTTGGGTGCCGAGCTTGTCGAACAATCCGTTTACCTACGAGAACACAACAGGTAAGGATCTTTGTGATTTGCTTGATATTACTTTACTAACGGAGATTAGTCGTCGTCCAGGGCCCATACCTTGTGCGCAACGTAGCCATTGAAAAGAAGACAATTGACATCTCTGGAGACTGGTCTGAGAAGACCGACCTCGAAGTGTTTGCCCCGAAAGCAGTCAACTCAATCACATTCAATGGAAAGAAGGTCCAGACCAGAAAAACTCTATACGGCAGTCTTATCGGAACTCTAAAGGCTTCGGCGCATTCCGTTGACTCGGTCAAATCCAGTCTTCCTGCACTTACAAGCTGGAAAGTTAACGATGGCCTGCCAGAGAGGAAGGCAGCCTACGATGACTCGAAGTGGACAGGTGAGTCTTTAATCTCCTTAACGTATATTGAAGATGTTAATATTCTCAGATGCGGACCATACGACTACCCAAAACCCGACCGCTCCCGCAACATATCCTGTTCTTTACTCGGATGAATACGGTAAGCATGGCCCAGTGTATAAGATTACTTAGCTGACCACCACAGGATTCCATCATGGCAACCTTCTCTGGCGTGGTAGATTCTCAGGAGCTGCCACTGGTGTTTACCTTGACGTTATCGGCGGAGCATTTAGGTACGAGAGTCTCTTGATTTGGGTCCCCTCATTGCTAATTGATATACAGCGGATGGAGCGCGTATCTGAATGACAAGTATATCGGTTCCTGGGTCGGCAACAAAGACTCCAACGGCGCCCTCGAACTCTCCTTCGCCAACGCAACTCTCAACACCGACTCCGAAAACGTCCTCTTCGTCATCCAAGACCACATGGGCAAAGACCTGAGAGGCGGCGCAACCATCGCACGTGGAATCTACAACGCAACTCTCGTCGGGGGAGGCAAATTCTCGTCCTGGAAACTCACTGGAACTGCAGGCGGAGAAGATAACATCGATCCTGTGCGTGGGGTATATGCCGAGGGTGGCCTGCACGCTGAACGTCTGGGATGGCATTTACCCGGCTTCAATGACGCGGCTTGGAAGAAGGGCACACCGGATACGGGACTCAGCACCGATGGAGCCAACTTCTACCGTACAGTCGTGCCCCTTGATATTCCGAAGGGCATCGATGTGTCTCTTGGTCTTAAGCTCAGCTCGCCGACTGGATTGCATTTGCGTGCACAGGTTTATGTGAACGGTTATATGTTTGGAAAGTACATCCCACATATCGGCAATCAGATCACGTTTCCAGGTCAGTATCTTAATCCACTGTTTTGTCTACACCTTTGCTGACTTTTGAAACAGTCTTCCCAGGAATTTTAGATTACCACGGCGACAACACAATTGCCGTCAGTCTCTGGGCCCAGGATTCCGCAGGCGCAAGCCTGACTGTTGATTGGACTGTACTTGGTGTCGTTGAGTCCGCGTTCGATCCGGGCTTTGAGGCGGGCTATTTGCGTCCAGGATGGACTGATAATAGGTCGGACTACTATTGATCTGGGCATACGGCTAGATTTCCGCCGCTGGAAGAGATCTAAAATATCTGGAAGTGATATATTCGATTCTTGGGTGGCTTAATGCATTTACGAAAAGCTTAGAAATATGACAAATCTTATCACGGCACTTTGCTGGGCAGTCATCGCACTTGTTTGATTTAATTCCCAAGATTTCCTGCTATATACAATTCTCAACCCCCACATCATTTAACAGCTCACCTGCTCCGCCGTCCCAATACCCGCCTGACTACTCGTGAAAAAATTCGCCGTCGCTCCCGAATCCCTACACAAATCAAAGTGAATCTCTGCCCCATACTGATTCGGCACGCTACAAATCGGATTCCCATCCGTCGGACACAGATTATTGACCCTGACCGTAACACTATTCTCCGTCACCGCCTGCCCGCTCAGATCCGTCGTCACAGTCAACTTGTAGCAGGTCCCACATGCAGGACCCGCGCCGTCGCCGGGGCCAGCGCCGAATTGAGATTGGCTCAGCGCGGCGGTGTAGCCGCCTCCGGGCTCGCCGCAGGCATTGATGGAGGTGGCGCAGTTAGGGGAGCCCATGGAGTCGCCAGCACCGTATTCGGTGAAGGAGGCTTTGAGGGCGGTGGCGGCGAGGGGGAGGGAGAGGGCGAGTGCGAGGAGGACTTTGGGATGCATGGTGGACGATGGATTGGTTGTTGGGATTGTGGTTTTGAGTGGTTTCTGTCTATATTTTGAGATGGGCTGATGGTGAGGTTAGTTGGGGTTATAAGCTTCCTTTTATAATCGTATGATAACTACGTTGACTTGGGATTCAGCCGACAGCGTTTCAAGTATGAGGGCCTCGCGGGCTCAATATCGCGGGTTAGGAATTGATCTTCAATGCCATCAATTTAAACTTCCCAACTTCCCCTCATCTTCACCTTGCTTTCGCAATGATCTGCAACTGGTGCAGGATTGCCGTGTTTGCTACCACTGGCAGAAGTCGACTTGTGGTCATGTCGTCGGTAGATCTCGAGTCTAGTGTCTGAGCGTGGCTGACGGTGGCTGGCGCCACGGAATATCCGCTAGTGGATCGGCAACCCCGGATTTGTAGCCCGTGTTCCTGAAGATGGAGAGTCAAGCTTAGATTCGGGGTGTGAAATAACGGCAACACATAAGCACGACTTGGGGATTGGGAATTGGCGGAAGGTTAAATAGGTGTTATACACTGGCATATTGCATATCCTATTAACAAAATCTAAAATAGTAACTAATGGCGATGACTATTTACTCTCTTGTGGCATCGCACTAAGTGTGAGTTGGAGTAGTTGCTGCGCCGCACCGCCTGGCTAACGAGCATTTGGCCAAGCTTTTATATTAAAATCCAACAGAGACAGGGCCTGTCACCTGTCACCCTTTTCTACCTAATCTTATGGATAAATAGGCAGGTCCGTTCGTACTCGCGACCATCTTCTCCTATTTAAATATTAATACTTTCCCCAGTTTTACATTTACAGTTTTGGACGCGTTTATTTCCTCACCTACGCTCATTTCCTCACCTACGCTCGCTACCATGCTCGCCACCATGAACACCGCCGCTCCTTTCTGGGTCTCTATCGCCCTATTGGTTCCATGGGCTCTAGCAGCCCCCGCCGACTCTTCAGCTGCCGCCGCGGCACCAAGCTGTACAGCTTCCCTCATCACCAGTCTCTGCGAATACCCGAGTACTGATTTTGCCGTCGCCGGTGGGGGCAGGGACTTCTGCTGGGACTATTGCAACGCCCACCCTCCCTGCGATTTTGTCATCTTCGCCGCTATCAACCCCCACACAGGCTCCGGCTCGTGCTGGCTGTACCCGGGTGAAACCTTCGATGTGAGCAAAGGTAGTTCGGATTGCGGCAACCCTTACCTGTCCGTCTATAGCAAGCCTGTGTGTGCTGGCGGGAGCCCAACCGCCACTGCTGGCGCCTGCACCGCCACCGCGTCTCCCTCTCCTGTTGCCTCGGTCTGCGGGTACCCGGCGCCGGATGAGGACTGCTTTTACAATTGTTTTGCTAGTTCGAGTGCATCAGCCTGCTTGAGTCTATGTGCAGAGACCGAGCCCTGCAGCTACGTCGTCTTTAAAGCGCTTAGCCCAAACAAGTCGCCATATGCCTCGGGCAATTGCTGGATCTATCCGGAGGGCAAATTCAACCCTGGGGCTGCGACCACCTGTACTGGCGCTCCTGACCAGTTCGTGTATAACAACTTGGACAACGTGTGTCCTAAGCCATCGCCTACGTCGTCCTCCCTTGCATCATCTGCTACGGCACACTCTAGTGGCACCGGAATTGCAGGCACTACTTCGGGGTCAACCAATAGCGCTACTACGGGCTCTCATGGCTCTCATGGCTCTGGTGGAACTGCAGGCGATACTACGGGCTCAGCCGATGACGCTGCTACGAGCTCTACTGGCACTGAAACCGCAGGCGATACTACGGGCTCATCCAATGGCTCTGGTACGAGCTCCAATGGCAGTGGAACTACAGGCAATACTGGCTCAAGCAATGGCTCTGGTACGAACTCTAACGGCACTGGTACGAAATCTAATGGCACTGAAACCGCAGCGGCCCCAGCCACTACCACCACGAATTCTGCGGCTGTCGGCCTCTCGCTCACCAATCCATTGGCTATGGGCGCGGCTGTATTGATGTGGATGGCCTTGTAATGATATCCTTGCATATATTGTTTGCTTGTTCACTGTTCACCCAAACTAGCCATTGGGGACGATATACTATATATTAATGGACTTCGTGTGGGGTCACTTCTCATAAGTCTCTCGCTATTTTGGAGGGTATGTTGGGTTATTCGTCCCATACTGCAAACAAAGGACTGGGGTTCCGAATGGTATGAACCACGTTACCACCTTGATCGATCTTAGAAGAACCGGCGGAGGGGTTATGTATTTCAGTATATATTTAATCATTAATTGTAGTATACCACCAAATACAGCATGGATGTTTTGAGAATTTCGTGGAATGAGTCGATCTTCAACCAACTAGCTATATCATACAAACCAAATAAGCTTATTGAAGCACTGACCCCGTCCTAGTCCAGTGGATATACGCTTGATTATTTTGTGGAGAGACCACTTCACAAATGCTAATGCCAGTCCAAGGATGCCTCGGCGCTTTATTGTGCGGTAAATTCGAGCATGGGACTGGCTCCAACAACAAATGTGGTGCTGCCCTGCAGCGGGGCTATGGATATCGTCTCTACAAATGCACCTATCCTTCTTGTTCGTATAGTCGTCTGAAGTCGATGTCAGACCGAGACAAGCATATCAAGCACCATGAACGACCATGGAAATGTTCTGTCGCGCCGCTTGCGAGTGGTCTGTCATTGGCTTCAACAAGAATAAAAGCTGCGACGACAACTGGCTTAGATTCCACTGTACCTTATTGAGTATGAATCCATTGAAAGCTCAAAATCAGTGGATTAGTAGTTGGGTGGGTGACTACCAGCGAATTACGCAATGAGCTTGTTGAGGATTGAAAATTATGAGTGTCACAGAAGGTAGAAATTGATATGATGATAAAGTCTGTTTTCTTAAAAGTAGGGGTCACCAGTTATATACTAATTTATGAGCGTAAGATCACCTATTGGCTATGTCCCTGACGACGGCGAGGTTGTAGCTAGATCGTGCCTGGTAAAGAAATGATACTTACGATTGTAGGCGGTGAGATTATCGCTTTTGGTTAGTTTCTAAGCCGGTTGATCCAAATGCCGGGGGCAATAATTACAGCGAATAATTACAGCGCATAGTGCGCGCGGTATTTATTTGCGTGTGTAGTTGCCCTGAAGACTAGTAACGGATAGATGAACAGTTCCAACAATTTCACGACCCCTTGGATGCTTCCTCGGACATTTAGGTCCGCACAAGAACGTGCCTTTTCTCACTTGCAGACACCGACTTCGAGCGAACCGAGGGATAAACATACGGTTGAAGCTCAGCCTCAACGAAAAGCTCATGTAATATAAAAAACCCACAAACTTCTTACTCACTCTCGGTGCCTACGGTGCTAATGTGGATATTGACAGGGAAATTTCACACAGGCACCCAGCAGACCTGCGAAGCCACAAAGCTGGGCCTACGACATCATTGTCAGAACCGCGGCGAGACTCATCCCTCGTGGCGCAGGGGTAACAAACACGAGGTCGACCTGCGGCGCGGATGCCTCGGCCACCAGCCGACGCAAGGAGGGTCAACATAGACATTAGACGGTAAGGCGCCCTATTCGTCGATCCTATGGCCCTATTTCGACGAACCTAGAAATAAGACGGGGGATCTTTGACAGGTACGCACGTACATGTGGACGGAGAAACGTTTTTTCTTTCCATGGACGGCTCAGAAGACGGGTCCCTGGATGGGCCCAGTTCCTGTCGTCGGGCGAATTTGAATATTTTCGGGCCGTTTGGGGACGGGACAGGGGGTGGAGTTGGGGAGTTGGCTGGGGCGGGAGGGGAAGTTGGAGGCTGGCGACGATCTTATTTTCGTTTGGCGAACGGAAGGCGCGGGGGGCGCAAGTGGCTGACAGCGTTGTTGGCGCGCTGTGATTCCGTGATGTTGATGAGTGAGCTTGCCCTTGCCTGGCTTTGTCTATAGATGTGTCAGTTATGCAGCTGCCAAGTCTCAGACCTGCAAACCTAGGGACATGTTCTCTAGACAGCTAGATTTCTTTGCATCTTGACAGCTGCAGAGATAAAAAGGTCGGTAAGACATGTGAATTGGAGAAATTTGTGGGATATCGGCGACAGCGGCTAAACTGAGGCTAGGTTGGTAAGTTGTGGAAGTTGGAAGTTTGTTTGCGGGGTAAACTACGGCGAATTTCCTATTTAGCTGTAGTGTCTCCTGCGGGATATGGCCGAAATACCACCACGGCACTTTCTCTTTCGGTATAGCGACATGAGCTACACTAACCGACGACAAGCCACAGGGAGCTACACTAAGCTAAGATCACACCTAATTTTTGGCCGAGCCGTCCATGGATGGAAATGAAGAAGGTGAAGAAGATGAAGAAGAAATGATGCTGATGAAGATATACAGATTATGCACATACAATACAATATACAATCTTATGCACACATACATATACATCCCCAACAACGGCCTTGTTATCCCTAAAATTCGGCCCGTCACATATTATTCTCAGGCCACAGGCAAAATGATCAGCTAGGATTGAGCTCTTGGCACTGAGAGAATCAAGCTGGAAACATGCAGATTGTACGAAGCATAAGCCCTATGAGCCTCCATAAGCACACCGGAACGCCTCGGAGAACGGCGGCCCTTCTGGCTCCCAGCCGGCCTTGGAATATCTTCGGGCCTTTTACACTTTTTACTAGAGTACTCTACCTACCGTTAGTAGAGTTGACGTGTATCCACTCGTATGCGGGGATTGAGGGGATTGAGGGGTAAGACAATACTCGAGTACTGGAGTACTGGGGTTTAGTGTTGTCCATTGAGCTCTCTAGTATATCCTACCGTGCAAGGTTACTCCACCCCGTCTGGTCAGTCAGTTCTGGGCAGACTGACTAGAAGGAGTATTAAAGTCGAGGTATGACCCGGATGATTCGTGATCTTCACCTCACCTCACCCTCACCACCATCCCTATAACAATGAAGGTCGCACTTTCCTGGGTGTTGGCAGCCGCCGCGGCTGTCTCTGCCACCACTTCAATTGAATACCGCACTACCTCCAATGGCGACCCTCTGGCAAAATGTCCAGGTTACAAGGCCTCAAACGTCAAGGTTGGCAAGTCGAGTATCACTGCCGACCTGACGCTCGCTGGAAAGGCCTGCAATGTCTACGGTGATGACCTGAAGAGCCTGACCTTGGAGGTCGAGTACCAGTCTGGTAAGTTTCAGTGACACCCTCGTACAACCCAATTGGCTCCTAACGCGTAAACAAAGATGACCGCATCCACGTCAAGATTCAAGATGCTGCCAACAGCGTCTACCAGGTCCCAGAGAGCGTCCTCCCGCGCCCCAAGGCAAAGGCTGGTATCAAGTCGGCCAAGTCCAACATCCAGTTCAAGTACAAGTCAAACCCGTTCTCCTTCTCCATCGTTCGCACGAAGACTGGCGAAGTTCTCTTCGATTCTTCTGCCGCAAGCATCGTCTTTGAGTCTCAGTACCTCCGCCTGAGGACCAAGCTCCCAAACAACCCCAACTTGTACGGTCTGGGTGAGCACTCTGACTCGTTCCGCCTCAACACCACCAACTACATCCGCACTCTCTGGTCGCAGGATGCATACGGAATCCCAGCAGGTGCTAACTTGTACGGAAACCACCCCGTCTACTACGAGCACAGGACCACGGGCAGCCATGGTGTCTTCTTTCTCAACTCCAATGGCATGGATATCAAGATCAACAACGACAAGGGCAAGAACCAGTACTTGGAGTACAACACTCTTGGTGGCGTCTTGGACTTCTACTTCATCGCTGGACCAACCCCAGTGGCTGTTGCGCAGCAGTATGCCGAAGTCGTGGGCCTGCCCGCCATGATGCCCTACTGGGGACTCGGTTACCACAATTGCCGATACGGATACCAGGATGCCTTTGAGGTTGCTGAAGTGATTCACAACTACTCCGTGGCTGCGATTCCTTTGGAGACAATGTGGACCGATATCGACTACATGGACAGACGAAGGGTCTTCTCGCTTGACCCCGAGCGATTCCCTCTGAAGAAGATGCAGGCGATTAACGATTATCTCCATGCCCGCGACCAGAAGCAGATTGTCATGGTGGACCCGGCTGTTGCCTACCAAGATTACCCGCCATACCACAGCGGTGTTGCAGATGATATCTTCCTTAAGCGCGACAATGGATCCGACTGGTTGGGCGTTGTATGGCCTGGTGTTTCGGTCTTCCCCGATTGGTTCCATACCGGTGTCCAGGACTGGTGGAACAACGAGTTTGCTTCTTTCTTTGCCGTCGATGGAGTCAACATTGACGGTCTGTGGATTGATATGAACGAGCCCTCCAACTTCCCTTGCAACTTCCCTTGTGACGACCCATTTGCTGCCGCCGTTGGATTCCCTCCTGAGGCACCAGCAGTGCGCCTGCCACCCAGAGCGCTTCCAGGTTTCCCCTGTGATTTCCAGCCCGAGGGAACACCATGCACAGCATCCAAGGAGAGACGCGCAATCGAGGCCCCAGTTGTGTCATCATCCAAGGTCGAGCGTCAAGCAGCTGGACAGCAACTTGGCCTGCCAGGCAGAGACCTACTGTACCCCAAGTACGCCATCCACAACGTGGCGGCATACACAGTTGAGGATAACGCGGCAGGCGGTGGTATCTCCAACCACACCGTCAACACCGATGTCATCCACGCCAACGGTCTTGCCATGTACGACACTCACAATCTCTACGGCTCAAGTATGCCCCCCCCATCTAATAAGCCCAAACACCAGCTAACCAAGCCCAGTGATGTCCGTCGCCTCCCGCGAGGCCATGCAGTTCCGCCGCCCCACCGAGCGCCCTCTGATCATCACCCGCAGCACCTTCGCCGGCGCCGGAACCAAGGTCGGCAAGTGGCTCGGTGACAACGTCAGCTCGTGGCTCGGATACCGCATCACCATCAGAGGCATGCTCGCCTTCGCCTCCGTCTACCAAGTCCCCATGGTTGGCTCTGACGTGTGCGGTTTCGCCGACGACACCAACGAGAAACTCTGCGCCCGCTGGGCCATGCTCGGCGCCTTCGCCCCCTTCTACCGCAACCACAACGGCTACATCCCCCAGATCCCACAGGAGTTCTACCGCTGGGACAGCGTCGCCGAGGCGGCCCGCAAGGCGATCGACATCCGTTACCGCCTGCTCGATTACATCTACACCGCACTCCACCGCCAGACCCTCGACGGCACCCCGCTCGTCAGCCCGCTCTTCTACCTCTACCCCAACGACGCCAACACCTTCGGCATCGAGACCCAATACTTCTTCGGCCCCGGCATCCTCGTCAGCCCCGTCATCGAGGAGGACTCCACGAGCGTCTCCGCCTACCTCCCCAAGGACATCTTCTACGACTTCTACACCCACGCCAAGGTCCAGGGACAGGGCAAGCGCGTCCTCATCGAGAACCTGAGCACCTCCGATATCCCCCTCCACTACCGCGGAGGCGCCATCATCGCCCAGCGCGTCGAGAGCGCCATGACCACCACCGCGCTCCGCAAGAACGATTTCGAGCTCATCGTCGCCATCGGTGCCAACGGAAAGGCCGAGGGAGAGCTGTACCTCGATGACGGTATTAGCCTTGTCCAGAAGGGCACGACCAGCTTGAAGTTCGTGTATGATGGCAAGACCCTCAAGGTTAAGGGAAGCTACGGATATGCTTCCAAGGTGCAGATTAGACAGGTTACCTTCCTTGGACTGAACCTCGGTGGAGGCGGTGGCAAGGGCAAGGGATGCAAGGTTAATGGCGTTGCGAGCAAGACTGCGGTTACGGCTACTTCGGGAGCTGTGGTTGTCCAGGTTGGCAAGGGACTGAGCGCTGACTTCACTGTCGAGGTCGACCAGTAGATTTGTAATTATGGGTGGACTGACTACTCTGTCCACCGCACCTGAGGTATTGTAATAGGATAAAAGCTTAATCATCATTATTACCCACCACTTGTTTTGTAAACTGAATGCATAGTGCCGTGATTTTAGGCATATCTTGCCTCTATATTGATACACCTAGGCTACCAATCTAGCAATTATATGAGCAACGCAGCAAAGCTACATAATAGCAATATTCCCAGCGCCAAAGCAAGTGGTATGTATCCCCGCCCACCCCTCTTTCCCACATATGCGAGTAGTACAGTACAGTAGTAGTAACTGATGCCAGATCCTGCGCCTAAGAATGACCGACCCATGTATCCGTACATGCCCTTCGCAGGGTACGCACCAAGAGGAAGTCTACTCCTCATCCATCAAACACCCCAAGATAAGACTCTGCACAACGAACTCATCACCCACAACTCTAACCTTCTTCCTCTCACCACCTTGTTCCACTTCAGTCTTCTCGTCTTCCACCTCTTCACCCCTCTTCCTCTTCCCTGCCTTCCCCTTGGCCTTCCCCTTCGCCTTCGCAGTAGCCTCCACCCCACCAAGAATCTCTGCCTCCGCCCCAGCAACCTTCCGATCATCATCAACGTACACCAAATCCCAGCCACCACCTTTTTCCACCACCTCCCTCGCCTCCTTCACACTCGCCACCCTCCTCACCTCACCCGCACCCAACGCCCTTGTCAAAAAGAGATACGCCTTCTTTCGCTCCTCCGCCTTTCCGCGACCCATCAGGAAGATAACTCTCTTCCCACCAAGCAGCTTCTCCCTCCGCGCAAACGTCTCCTCAAACCGCGCAGTCGACGGATCATAAGGAGCTAGCAGCCGACTCCGCACCGCCCCCCCGAGGTACGACGATTCGCCCGCCGCAAGCAGAAACGGCAGGAACGGCACGATCCGACCGCGCGCTACGCAAGTCGTGACCCAGCGTCCCGAGAGGCAGGGCAGGCCCAACGCGAGGGCCTGCACAAACTTGGATTTACGTGTGTAGTGGTCGCCGATGAAGGCTACGAAGCCAAGTTCCTGCGCGCCAGGTGCGAGGGCCAGCTCGCCAATCTGTTTCTGTTTATGTTTAAGCGGAGGTAGCGGCTGTTTTGTGGCGGTGGAAGGCGTGGTGAGGAGGGAGGTGGGGCCGTCGGTAAATAGGTCATTGAAGCCATCGAGGAGGCGGCCGCCGTGGGATTTGATGAGGCGCGTGACAGCCGTGCGGTCGGAGATGTCTTGCGCCGTGTCGCCTTTGTAAGAGATGGCGAAGGCCATGTTGGCGAAGAGGGTTGGGTTAGTGACCTTTTGAAGATGAGCGGCTTTAGGAAGGGTTGGGGGTCCTTTGGTGAGGATATCTGGGGAGCTGGATTTGGAACTGTCGGATTCCGTGTCGTAGTTTATGGAAGCTCGGCGTGTGGAGCGAGCCGGGCGCTGAGGACGGGCAGGTGTCCGTTCCACTACAATACTGCTATCGTCCTCAGACAAGTCGGTGGTGCTAATAGTACTCCGCGACGTTCTGGAGTTGCTACGGGAGCTCTTTGCAGCGAGCTTTGCCTTTGCAGCTGCTTCCACTGCCTTGCTACTCTGTAATACTTCATTTCTAGACTTCGTTTGGCTGGCTGTGAGCGGTCCTTGAGGAAATGATAGTTTACGCCTGACAGTAGGCGGCGGCATTGATTCCGCAGATTCTCGCGCAGGGGTTCCATTACCACTCGTATCTGCAGATGTATCTGTGGACCTGCTCCTACCCTCACGATCTCGAGTATTGCTACTCTCCATGGCAGCAGTGAAGAACTCATCATTGTCATACTCCGATGGCAGTTCAGAGAGAGACGAGCTGGTGGAGCGCCGAAGATTCGAACCATTGGGAGTAGCGTGTGTAGATATATTTTCCGACGACTTCAAGTTCGCTGCAGTAGGGAGATGAGATGAGATTTCCTCAGCCTTGCCGCTATGTTGTGTGGAAGGCAGAGATACCGAATCTTTCGACCCGGCGGAACTGGCTATGCCACTGGATATTATGGGAGCAGTTGGCCGATGTTTTCTCAAATACATCTGTCGAATCTCTTCGTCGTGATAATAAGCTTGGTGGTCTTTCATATTACACGGCTTGTCAGCGCTATAAAACGGGCATGGAAGCAGCTCCGTCGCGTCTGTGAGAGCGTTTCCTTCGGTCTCGATTGACTGGCGAATAGGCGATACCAACTTTTTCGCAGTAACCATAACCACATCATCTTTGCTGCCTTGACTTTCTCTGGGCACCTGCTTGGTATCAAACACAACACCAGAAGATTGACGAGCTTTCCTTGCGGCGCGTCGGGCTGCAGGCCTCACTGGCGATGAATCAGCAGCATCCACATCGGCGCTTTGCAAATTGTCTGCCGACGACGGCAGTTTCTGTGAAGGCGCTGCAAGGATAGGTTTGATGGACGGGATCAAAGGTAGACTAGAGCTCATAGCTGATTCTCCAGAAAATACGACCCGCGATTTTTTCGAAATCGCGACTTTTTTGGAGGTGGCAATATTAGACTTGACTGCCTTGGCTGGACCGGCCTTCACCCCACGTTTCATAGCAAGGTCTCTGATCGGGCTCGCAATTGCATCGTACTCCGGGTCATCCTGGGTAAAGCCAAGGCCACCAATAGAGACCAAAGAAGGCTCTGGGGAGTCATCCATATCAAAAAGCTTGTAGTCTGATTTAGCTGGGCTGGTCTCGGGGACCATGTCCTCGACAGTAGATCCAGGCATGGTGACAACCTGTGAAAGGCGACCAGGCGTTTGAGGCAGACCACCTTTGCCAAAGCG
Source organism: Pseudogymnoascus sp. VKM F-4519 (FW-2642) (assembly GCA_000750935.1). Taxonomy (NCBI): domain Eukaryota; kingdom Fungi; phylum Ascomycota; class Leotiomycetes; order Thelebolales; family Thelebolaceae; genus Pseudogymnoascus; species Pseudogymnoascus sp. VKM F-4519 (FW-2642). The sequence goes on from JPKD01002319.1 coordinate 15,605, forward strand.
GCCGCTGGATGTGCGAGGTACACGCGTTTTTGGGGACATGGAGCTTTCTCGATGTGCAGATTCGGTATCTGAGTTGTTTTCAAGGGCGGGCAAGGGTGGTAACACCTCGTTCTCTTGGGGTTTGGGGTCCGTAGACGGAGTGTTTGACTGGTTAGTCAAATTGAAACCGTCATTCGCAAGAATGGGGCCCTTTTCCAGCCTTGATGACCTGTCACTGGGAGATGGACTGTCAACAGGGGCAGCAATTGGAATTTGTGAATCGACAATAGTCATCTCTGCTTCGGTATCTGCTTGAGTATTACCCTGGTCATTCTCGTCCGTCTTTATAGAGTCCCGAATTTGGGTACTGGTCTGGGTATCCCTCGCATCAGCGCCGTAACACTGGGCGACGTATTCTTGAGATACGCTCCGCCGTTTTTGGCCAGTTGCTGGCACCTCGACTTCTTCATCCTCTTCCTCTTCCTCCTTCGGCGCGCGGGTCACAGATACTTGCGCAAGCTCTTTGGCAGCATCCTCTCTCATTTTTCTTTGCTTAGCGCGCATTGCTTGCTCTCTCTCAAAAGAATCCTCCTCACTATCGCTGTCGGCCTCAGCCTGTGCCTGCTTTTGCAAGCGGCGTTGTTGAGACTCTTCGCGACTGAAATATTCATGCGGCTCTGACCCTTTGAAGCTGATTGCTCGGTGCTGAAAGCTTTTTGAGGTTCGCTGAACCGGCGTTTCGTGAGTAACTGGGATGTGCCCACGGTAACTTACGCTAGCTGGTGTCTTGCTGCCATGGTGGTATAGCGGAGAGGTGAAGTCAGGAAGACGGTGGCCATGGCCGGCCGCTTCATTATCGCGAGAGCGATTTGTAGCAGATGATTTCGCGTGATGTAGTAGAGGAGATGAGAGGTCTCCAGGAGGGTGATAAGAAGCCTGCTGAAAGCGGTCGGTGACTGACGACAGGACACGATTTCGCGACGACTGTACCCCGAAACCAAACATGCCCGGGGAAGGCCTGGACGAGCCGGACTCCAAGACGTGAGGGTCTACCGGAGACGATTGTGTGTTATTGAATAGCTGTGTCCCTTGCAAGGGTGGTTTCGACTTCGCAAATGGGTTCTCAGGCGGTGCAGGCGTCTCCGGCTCCAATTCCATTGGCATATCGTGGACCGTAAATCCTTCGTCTATTCCTATCGAAGATTCGCGGTATATTGGCGCATGTACTTTGCTCGTCGTGAAGGAGAAGCGCACGCCGCCTGTTTCGTTCTCATCGTAACTCCTCGCAGAGGCTGTGGGATCCAGATTTGTCTGCAAAGGGAGTTCATCGTCGTGTCCAGGCACGGGAGACGACGAAGGCATATGCATATCGCCATAAGCAAGGCTATTGTTCTTCTGTGTGGGAGAGCCATCTGGTTCGCCGAGATTGGCGTCCGATGGTTGCCAGTCGTCCATGCTGTGTTTCGTGGGCCTATTCAGGCTCTTCCCATGCTTGGTGGTGCTTGTCGCAGAGCGTTGGGTGTATGTTCGTGGTGGTTGCTTGGAGTCATTGGATTTTTCTCCAGAACGAAGTGACTCAGCGCGTCGTGGCTGGTGTTTTTCGTCGCGGCGATGCAGCGCCTTATCTTTATCAGTCGTTATAGACACAGGATTGTCTTTCTTTCCATGCAATTCTTCCTTGTTGGGTCGATCTCTGTTCAAGCTGGTTTCTTCCTGTCCATCTTCATTCCCACCACTGCTCGCGCGTCGTGCCTGAGTCTCGAGCAAGGAGCCAAAATCAACTATATCCGACGTCTGAGTATCCTCTCCTTCACCACTTTGCCCATCAATCGTCGGTTCCTTGTCGACAAATATCTGGGAAGGCTGTGAAAAGACGTGATCCGGCCGAGGCACAGAAGGCACGGCTAGCGACAGAAAAACAACCTGAGAGTCGTCCAAGAGGTGTTTTTCCTGGAGATTCCTTATAAGCTGAGTATCAAGCGATTCGGACCTAGCCGTTACGTGCAATGGCCCGTCTTGCCAGAGTGCGAGTAGTTGTGAGGTTGAGAAAGTTAGATCTCCAGCCTTGCTGGTCGTGGCCGCCATCGCGGGAAGTGCGAGTGGTCAGTGCCACCCTTGCGTCGCGGCGATGACTTGCATACACGCAGAGAACGCGACAAAATTCTGTCACTCGGCGTGTCTATCGCGTCCACTTCATTCTGTGCTTCTTCATCTGCTTGTCGTTGTCGCCTGGAGATGAAGTCGGTGTGCTGGCGGTAATTCGAGCAGAGCAAGGGCTCAGGATAAAGAGTGCATGGTGGCTATTGTCACGCGGGGTTCAATTGTAACCCTTGGCTTTTGTGAGAGGAACAAGGGAAGGCAGCACCGCGTTAGTGACACGATGTCACGTGAGTACATTTTTGTCTTGGAGAACTAACCTCGAAGACAGCTAAAACTGTGTTGATGGGGGGATAAATAGTTCACAGTATGTTTCAATGATGCGCATAGACGAGAATGGATATTTGGACGATGACTAGACGGCATCACAGTACGATTTGTCGAAGCCGTTGATAGATATCGCTGCCAAGGACGTTCACGATGCATGCGATCCAAGTCTGAATATTACAACCGACAGCGAAGCTCAGGGCGACAACAAGATTAAGAGTGTGTCTCGGTGACAGTGACACAAACGCCCGACAGCATCACCCTCCTCGGTGACAGCAGCCCAGTGACAGCAGCGTGACACCGAGAACCCTCCAAACCACCAGCGCCCCATTCATCGACATATGGACTTATTTTTCCTCTTTCCCGGACTCTATTCATCCTCTTCCTTTGCGCCTCTTTCTCTTTTATTATTGGGACGAAGGTTTTGATAGCGCCGCTTCCTCCCTCACGACCACTATATAACTAACACGGCTGATTATTGGTCTGACTGGTTATCTCTGGTACTCCTCGCTGACATGCTCACCTGCCTTTATATATCTTCTTCGAGCGGGGGAGTTTTGGAAATGAGGTGGCTTGAAGGGGAACTGTAAACTCATATATCCGCCTTTCCCCCTCCCATTCTATGGATCTGACCGCCTCATATATCGTGTGCACATCACTATCTAGAAAGAGATACAAGAAGCATAATGTCACCTCTGCATAATCCACATCAGAGACGAAGGCAACAAGTCAAAATGACTGTGAGTTGTGGCACTGAAATAAACATTTTCGACGGTTCCATGATACGTGATGCGGAAAGGCCAGCAAGGAGACGAATAACCACCCACCACTCCACCCCACCACCAATCTATAAAACCCCCCAGCTCGGCCCAGAGCATCAAGAACCAACGACACAGGTCTAAACATCCCAGAAGCATCAAGTCGTGGCGTGGTGGAAATTGAACACCAGATGTACAGGACGATCTACGAAGCCAGTTTAGTGTGTGAGGTCCGACGAACGCTCACCCGTTCCGTCCAGTGACATGAGCTGACAACAGCACAACGACAACAGCATTGGTTGACGGTGAGAATCACTTGATAGCAGCAACAGCAGCTCTGGAACCAGAACCAGCACCAGCACAATGGCCCCGCCGAATCCGAACCAGAGCTCTCCACAGGACAGCCCCCTACCCAACTGATATCGTCTTTGCAGATTATTTGCTGAGAGAAAGAAGCATCGAGGGGGGAGTTTGGGGTTGTATTTATACCCATCGAGTAGACTTAGCATTCGTGGATTGAGGGCAGTTGAAAAATATCTCAAGACAGGGTAGGTCGTCGATGGTTGAGTATCCATCATCACTTTGCAACTTCGCATATCCAGCACGTCAAACATTCATTGGGGGGATCAATTGGCTTTTATTCCATATCCTACCAAGATCATTCTCTACTTGCCATCTATCCATCTTTCAACGCCCGTAGGCCTTGGCTCCTTTCCTATCCATCTTGTCCATATATAAATCCCATAATACCCATCACCATCACTCATCTATGGAAGACAGTAACCACCATCAACAATGATATCCGTCCCCGTCGTGTAGCTCGCCGCATCACTGGCCAGGTACAAGTACGCGCCCTTGAGCTCGTGCGCCTCGCCCTCACGACCCATTGGGATCTTGTTCTTCCAGATCGCCTTCGTCTCTGCGGGCACGAAGTCGCTGATCTCAGTCGCCATGTAACCCGGGCTGACGGAGTTGGCGCGGGCGAAACCGACCCACTCGACGGCGAGGGACTTGCCTGGGGGGGTGTTAGTAATCTCATCTCATCTCATCTCACCTCAGATCTCAAGAAAGAGGGTAACAGAAGGGGAACTTACAAAGGTGAATAACACCCGCCTTAGCGGCATTATACGCTCCCTGCAATTGCGGGATATTCACAATATGCCCACTCATACTCGCCGTAGCAACAAAGCTCCCATAAGTGAAGTTCTCCAACTTCTTCCCATCGGTCGTAGTCCCCTCAGCCTTCTGGCGGCGCCAGTGCTTACCAGCCGCGCGCGCGGAGTAGAAGGTTCCGTCCAGATCCGTGGTGACCACCTTGTTGTAGTGGGAGATCTCGCCGTCGAGCATGGCGCCCTGCGTCCAGGGGATGCCGGAGTTGGCGATGAAGACGTCGAGACGGCCGCCGAAGTCCTGGACGGCTTGGTTTACGGCCGCCTCGACGGCCTCGTAGGTGGTGATGTTTACCTGGTATGCCTTGCCTGTTGGTTGTGTTAGTTATTGGGTCTGTTCGTTTGCTTCAATTACTCGCCCACGGATTGCGGTTGAGAGGTGGTGGTGATGTCATAGGATACAACTTACACTTAACGCCAAAGGTCTTCTCGATCTTCTCAGCCTCCTGGATGGCCTTCTTGTTGCTGTTATACCAGATAGCGACATTGGCACCTGCCTCAGCGAGGGCATGGGCGACAGCAAGACCGATTCCTGCTCCGGCTCCGGAGACGATGGCAGTCTTTCCCTTGAGGGAGAAGAGAGGAAGCACACGATCGGTGTATTGCGGTGCCTCGGTGTTGTTGTGGGTGAATTGGCCCTGGACGATAGTCTCTCCTGCCATCTTGAAGGTTTGTTGAAGGGTAGTGAAGGTAGTAGTGGAAGGTGATTGAAGGAAGAGGAGGTTGTATGTGTGAGTTGAAGCTGTTGATTGGGGGTATAATGGAAGTGAATATGAAGAAGAGAAGAGATCGGATCCGTGGGAGAAGAGAGGGGGAATATATAAATGGAGGGGTGAATATGGCCGGTGGGGTAGGTGATGACGCAGTGGGCTTGTTGCTGTGGTGGTAGTAAGCGGTTTAGTCAGGTTTTGGGGGGAGATGTGGCGTTGCACTAGTAACTCCTACTGGACCGCGTTCAGTTACATTCCGTTACATTCAGTTACAGTACCGGATGAAGTACCAAGTTTTAAGGCACCGGAGTGAGAAAATGAGACATGGATAGTGCGTTAGATTCTGCATTTGATGCTGTATGCGTGGTATGTTTTTGTAGGTGCTTGTAGTCTACAATGTTTTACTAGAAGACGGAAAATGATGCTGTTGATATCTTGCCTGTATTTGCTGTATTCTGCCGGTCTTCCGCCGCGTGTCCTGTGTTTACTTCACGGCGTGGCATAAACGCAGCAAAATGGAGCCAAAGAGGGGTCAAGCGGGGGAGACGAAGCCAAAGGAGATCAGCCCTCCGCAACGGCAGTTTGACGATCTTTTGCTAGTTATATTTACGGATTTACGCCGTGGCGTTCATAGTAAGCCATTATGCATATTATGAAGCAATCTAGCAATGTATGTAACCCCTTTCGTATGACGGCATACCTGATAGTAGTAAGTGTGTTGTTCTGTATAGATTTGTCCTTCATCTTCTATCGTTGAGGTCATTGCGGGGCAACTTATCCGATAATCAGCGATAATCAGCGATAACCAGACCTGAATAAGTACCCACAGTAGTAATTTTGTATTGGGTGGTACAAACTGGACAACACTGCGGTACGGGATATCCGTATCGCGATTGGCAGTTCCCGCTGTATTCGGATTGGGCGGTGAGATGGGGGAAAGAGGGGCAGTAAGGGCTGTAAGGGCTGTACCTTGATTAGTTGGGTTTAGCGGGGTAATTGTCGGATTAATCGTCGGAACCGACGGTTGAAGGCGTCGGTTCCGACGATAAGTGGATTAGCGGATACCGGATTAGCGTGCTTCTCACGCTTATTACTCTAGATGCACGTGACCTTTCTTGATACAGTACCAAGAATCTCCAGTTCCATTAAATTCCATCCTCTCCTTCTCCCTGAGAAGTTGCTACCAACCTCCAAGAAACATAGAAACATCATATGCTCATCTATAGATTTCCGCGTTGAAATATTATTGCTATCTTGATCAAACTGTGCAACAGATTGGCTAACATGAAGGTAGACTCAACAGAATGCACGTGTGTGTGTGACAGTAGCAAGGCTGGGCCTACACCGAGGGGTGCAGGCCTCCCTCCAGCCGCCACAGCTGAAGGAATATCGCCGTGTTCTCCCAGCCTCACTCCTTTCTCTTTCAATCTGTCATCTCTTTATCGGGGGAGATTTGTTTTTGAGACCTTGACATCGCCGATGAGCCCCTCCTGAATGCGACAATCATATACCCAAACACGAGACCCATGTACTCTATCTCTAGCCGCCTGTTGCATTTGTTTCCTAACATCACCGAGTCCAAGTCGCCGGCTGCCTGCGCGCGCAAGTCCCAGCCTCGAATTCTCCATTCCGCGCAAAACTGATATAACTACATCCTATTGCATTTGTTTCGCCCTCCGAGTCTGAGTCGCCTAGCACCTACCATCAGATTATAGCCTCGAGTTCTCTACCCCATACAAGGCTTATGTGACTGCATGCTGTTGCTACATTGGGATCGCAGTCGCAGCATTTTCGAGACCAAGCCGCCGACCGTCTGCCCTCAAATCCTACCTTGAATTCCCTACCCCGAGCCCACGACGATGGACAATCTTCCCCTCGATCACAGCTCGGCCATAGCCGATTTTAGAGCTGCCCGGAAGAAATATACCCAGAAGGCTGCCTGTGGGCGAAACTATGTTTTGGTGAAGAAGCTCAAGCTTTGGCTAGAGAGCAATGGAACAGACGGTAGATCTCAGGCGAGCCATCTTCTTGATTTCGCATACCGCAAACGCAGCCGTCATAGGCCCGTTCTCCCAATCACGCGGGATGTATTGTCTGATAAACGCAATGGGTGCCTTCTTGTTTTCTGTATACTGCTCGAACTTGACTGTGGCCATCTAATCGATGAATTCTGGAGACAAGATATTTGCGACAAACACCTTCCAATCAACCTCCACTCATTACAAGAGAAGGCTGCAACTATGGTTACAGGCGACTCAAACTCATTAGCAAACGGCTTCAACAACTTACAGTGGCAGTTTTGCCCAACTACATTTGAGCTGAGAAGGGGACGCAAATTGGTTGTAGAACATATTTTGCCATTCTACAAAAAGGAGAAAATCAATGACAAGGGTGCTACCGCCCAACTCTGGCAAATCGAAGTCGCCGAGGAGTTTGTAGATCGCAATCTAGCTCGAGCTGTTGCGAAAGATGGTGACTATAATGACCCGAATGATGACATTGGCCAGGTAAGTTGGTTTCCATCTTCAGCTGCGGAAGCATAAAAGTGGGAATGAGAATGTGTTGGTAATAACCGTACTATAGCGATATCACTTCGCTATAAAAACCTTTGACGAAGGTAAACGAGATCTTTTCAAAAACGAAAAGGAAGCATTTCTAGCTCTTCGTGACCATCCAGGCATGATACAGTATTTGGGCGATTACGAGCATGTTGAAATTCGCCAATCATCCAGTCCCCAAATCATCACACCTGGTGGGACATTAGAAACCGGGACCATAAAGGCAAATACCTCGAATATCATTTTGGAATATGGAGATCACGATCTAGATGAATATTTTATGGAATTTGTTCCACCAGTCTTCCAAAGTGAGATCAAATCCTTTTGGGAATGCCTGTTTGATGTAGCCGATGCAGTTAAACACATACACCACTTGAAGGTAAACACAGAAGGTCGAACGCAAGAATTCAATGGGTAAGTACTGACCTAGCTAATGGTTTTATGAAGCTAATGGACGGTTTTAGGTGGCACGCGGATATTAAGCCGGATAATATTCTGATTGTTCAGGGTAAATTTAAATTAGCTGACCCGGGCTTTGCAACGTTTGTGAAAAAGAAAAATACCGAAACAGAGCCCAAGAAGGTCGTTGCTGGAGGCACAGAGACATATAGTAAGTAATTATCACTACGATGCTAATCTAAGGCACGGCTGTCTGACATTTTGGTTTAGGTGCCCCCGAACGCCGATACTCTAGCAGTGGAACAAGGGAAGGAGCAGTCTCGCAAACGATCGACATCTGGTCTCTAGGGTGCGTCTTCTCCATCGCTGCGACCTGGGTTGTTCTAGGCCACGAAGGCATACGGCAATTTACGAGGTTACGCCAGAGATCAATTCGTAATAGTTCCGAAGAACAGGCGGCACATCACACCGGACCTCACCCTGACCTAGACCATTTCCATAACGGCAAAGAAGTTCTCCCTGATGTGCTAAGCTGGCATGCATATTTGCGAAGCGTATTACGGAAGTCCGATACTATTACCAGCAGTGTGCTTGATCTTATCGACAAGGATATGTTTGTGGGAGACGCGGGTTGTCGAATCAAGGCAACCGAGCTTTGCAAAAAACTACACGATATCAAGTCTCAGATGCAAACTGAAACCCGGGCGCTCCCAAAAGCTATTATGGAGGCTCTTCTTGAGGTTGACGAAGCTCCCCCAAAGCAGACAATGGCAAGCACCACCCATGAACTCACCATGCCAAAGGAATCTCCTACAATTGTTGATAAGCGTCAAGCCCAAAAATCGGCACTTCTTGGAGCCCCTTTGAAGATGACGGCCCGACGTTCTGAGTATCTCAAGTCGGAATTGAGTAATTCATATGTCGACATCCAAAGAGATGACGAGTATCCTGAAATTTCTATAACTGTGCCACCGTCTCTTAATCCGGTAGCCCAGAACGTTAATGAAGAGCCGCCTCTATTGAACCGGAGAGATTCACGGATTCAAACGGAGAACATATCAGCCAGTAAACATGCAGAAGCACCTCTTAGCCCACGATATATGCAAATCGGCTCATTCGCTACAACTATGCAACGTCCTGTGAACCGGAAACGGAGAACCAACCCGCCGCAGGATATCTTCCAAGCCCGTGAAGAAGTTAAGAGCCGTACAAAGATGCGTCTGTTCGGAAGAAAGACCACTAAAGATCAACTCCTTTCTAGACATTTTAGTAATCGAGATATAGTAAGTTGCATATCATAAAAGTAATATGACAAAACCTAACCAATACTTCTAAGAAATTTCTAGTAGATAATGCCGAGTCGATGAGTCGATATTGGGCTAATGCGAAGTTTCTACTTGAAACCCTCATACTAAAAGCAATAGGCCAAGACGACAATGGAATGGACCTCTCTTTCACTTTCGGAAACATTTCGGTTCAGAATAGCAACGTTGTATCTAAGTTTACAGACGCCATGGACGATCAAGAAGCACGGCCAAGAGATCATTTGCACACCGACATGAAGGGATCACTTGGGGATATCTTCTACGAATACTTTCAAGTGGCGAAGAAAAGGGGGAGCTGGAGCAAAAACCTTACATTGATTGTTCTTACGGATGGCAAATGGGATGGCATGGAAGACAAGAACGGAGTCGACACTATGATCATAGAGTTTGGCAACCAAGTACAGAAAATATTCGGCAACCTCAAACATCGGCCCGTGAGCATAGAGTTCATCCAATTCGGCTATGACCCAAATGCAACGAGCAGATTACGGAGATTAGATGACGATCTAGTATACTCTGGGATTCCGTAAGTGCCTCCTTGTAGCAGTTTATTCTCTAGAGGTATAGCTACTAACTGCGTATGTAGGGACATTGTTGACTTCGAGCACTGCTCGGGGGATGTTAACAAAATGCTTCTAGGAAGCTTCGTCGAAGAATACGACGACGACGAGGAGCCGGCTACTATGTCCATAATCTCAGAATTAGATCTAACGGAGACCCCATTGCAGCAGCCAACGAATTATTTCCCGACCTCGAGCACTGCTGAGACTGGCCTGTTCGAAATGCCAACGAGGCAGTCCATGTCGCCACAGATGCGAAGAAACACGGCGACGGCAGAATTGCAGCGGGAGCAGTCTACTCGATCCTCTCGTCATAGTCATCACCCTCGGTGATTCCATCATCGTGTTTCCGCGAAATTTAATGAGTCTCTAAATCCTTCGACCTTTTTGTCTCTCTTCTGTCTATAAGAGATAGGGACACATAGAGTATTCGATAGCGGAGTTTAGGAATGATTAGTGTTCCGATGAGGGTGAGACGTGCTTCTTAGGGAAGGTAGCTAGGTAAATAAGGGGGCGGAAGGATTGGTTACATATACCTAGGACAAAGTACAAAGGGAGAGGAGGGACGCGGAAAGGAGTTTGTTCGCAGTAGATGAGAGTATAGAACGCATACTCTAACTTAGTCTATCTACGTCTTAAGAAAAAGGTAAGTTACATGACGACAGACCCCTACTCAGCCCTACCCTCCCGCCGGCCCGCTAACTTTAATTTTAAGCATAACTACCCGTCCGCCAACCAGCTAATGCATTTATTGTATCTCGTTTAGCAATGGGGCGTACTCGTGTGAAATTTGAGGCGCCTGAGTAGGTGGGAGTAGTGGGGTTTGAGAAGGTTAATGGTTTTAGCGGGTGTTCTCGAGAGATGAGGGATAAGATTGGATATCTACGGGTTAGACGAATGTAATGACGAGTTTTTTTCAGTATGCTATGAATGTTCGAGCAGGTTTCATCTATAACTTCATGTTATTGTCATTTCGTCGTGATATTGGCCAGCCAAGTAATATACAGCAGCGGATCTATGAAGTCTTTCAAACCATACTTTCCTTTGAGTCCATCGAATCCATCAAGTGCTCGGGTTGTAGCCCGAACCTCTTCCGTTTCCTGTCCGCCATTCTAAAAGCCAAGTACCCGAGGGTAAGGGTCAGAGCTGTCAGAGGTAGTGTGACTTGAATCCACCTAACGAGAGCAAGACTAGAGAACGAGACATATGCCTTGCCTAGGGAATCGGTTGTGCCACCATTTCCTTGGTCCTGGTATTTCACGATGTCGGTGCTAAATAAGGTCTTCGGAGGGTTAGTAAAGGAGTATTTACAGGGGATAAATGAGAGACTTACGGATACAAATGTTGCTGGCAAGTAGATTAGTGTGACTACGGTAACTATTCGCATTGCAATTGCTTCTTTCCGAGACAAATCCGCGACTTGATGCATGCTTATTGTTAGTTTCTCCATCTTTTCGGTTGCCTGGCTCTGGATATGTTGGAGGACCTGTAGTTCCATTAGTGTATGAGAAAATCGACAAATCCACAATAACATGTAAATAACTTACTAGAGCTTTATTACTGGATGTGATTTGAACCAGGGTCTTAACTCGTACAATCTCCATCTTTGCGTTGTGAATCATATTGTCGATTTGTGAGCAAAATGAAAGAACCTCCTCGCGACATAAATCCATTACCCCAAAGTCACTCCTGTCTAACAGGCCCTTGTAGTATGCGCGGAGAGATTCGAGCACATACGAATTCGCTTCGAGGATCATGGCAACTTGGCTGGCCTGGTCCTCATAATGTTGAATGCCTTGAAAATCTTCCGGTCTATACTCATACCGTACTTCTCCGGGACCGCGTGGTAGGATTACCTCCCTGGTCTACATGATATTGTTAGTATTATCTGCTGCGGAATGTATATTATTTGGCTTACCTCGTATGCGATGACTTCCTCTAGCCACAGAATATACCACCGCCAATCTTCACACGACCACTGGCACAATAAGAGATGAACGGCCAAGCTAGATATTAAGCACTGGGCAACTGTTCCAAAAGACCGATCTTCTAGCCTTCCATCCTTACCAGTCACATCTTGAATCCTATCTTTAAGCTCCAGGTTTCCCTTCGTGAGTATCCACAACGTCGTACCAAGTTCCACATCAAACTGATGATGAACAGCAGCCTGCCGTTGAGACCACCGCTTTTCCCGCAAAGACACTTTCGCGTCCGAAGTGCAGGAAACACCCTTGAGATTGAAGCTCAGCTGAATCTGCCGCCCACTTCTCCCCAAGCCAGGAACAGCCGGCCCGCGAGCTGGGGAATTTAGCAGAGTCTGCTCGCGAAATGCACTGAACCTGAAATCCCGCGGTACGCTCTGTAGTCCGAAGGGGAACAAGAAATCAAGATAGCCTGGCATGACTTGGTGATAACTCAGTATTCGGAGCATCATTTTTCGCGTGATTCTAAGCTGCTGCCGGGAGTTATTTGCCGCGTGTATGAAGCTATGTATCGTTAGTGGCTAGCTAGTTTCTTAAATCTCAAGGAGGTATCAGGATGTTAGAACGATTACTTACATGAAGCGGCATTTTGGATCAGGCTTCGTTGCGAGCTCTCCAGTGAGCGTCGCCACCAGAGGATCGATTGACGATTGATCCCCAATCCAATCCTTCAGCTTGGAATCATTAAATATATTACGTCTCTCAAAAGCTGCACATGGCGTTAGCGCTGAAAACTTGAGATATAAATGTGAGAACTTGCCTCGTCCCCTGAAATCACGAAAGGGAATGTCTGCAGGTCCATCCTCCCCAGCTTCCCTAATGAATAGTGACTGCGACGCTTCTTTTAGTTTGGACTCGTACGCCTTGAGAACCGCTGTACAGGCCGTCCTATATATGAGGTTATGAGGGTAGGACTCAAAGTCCTCATACGAGAGCTTGAAAGAGTCCGCAAGCGCGGGAGCTATCACCACGGGAGCTACAACCATGGTAGGCGGAAATAAGCAGGTCAAACTTCGTCGATCAAAGCAAGTAAGCTGGGCTGCTTCAATGCAGGGACGCTGTTGACCGTTGAAATGCTAGTTAACCCTCGCAATCAATCCTCGGGGCATTATACATATATATGGAATCGAATCCCCCCTGCTGTACATTTAAACGCCAGTGCGATCCACCTTGGGCGACGCCTTGCTAGGTCCTCGCCTGATCCTGCTGACCCCCGTTACGTTGTTGCGGCGCAGCTTCGCCACCACCCCTGCTCAGCCGCTCCAGCACAGCACGGGCTACGGACAACGGTCCAGGCAGGCAGCATGCAAGAGCAGATAGTTTATTTTATTAGATATATAAGTCCTAGATGACCAACTGCTGACATCACTCCTCCCATGTTTCCCCGGGCTCTGGTGATTGGGATAACCGCTCCTCGATGACCTCCTTGTTGGCGGTGTTGTTGTTATTGTCGCGTAATCTGTCGATGGCTTTGTGGTCTTCCTGTAGGCCAACAACCATATGATTAGCGACACATGGCAGACATAGTCGGGCGCTAAATGTGTTGGCAACTTACCGTCGTCAATAACTCGGGCAAATTAAAGATATAAAGGTCCTTTTCTAACTATTAGAGGCGTGGCAGTCAGCATGAGAAACACGTCGCAAGTATCATAAATAATAGGCGAAAGCCTTCAAACATAATAACCTACCGTTATCTTAACCGTATACTGTGGGAACTTCCCCACCAAAAAATCCCTAAGCGTCTCCCAAGGCAAGTCATACGCATCGCATGTATTCCGCACCGGCTTTGGCCCCTTCGGCAGCAGGCTGGCCTCTGTCGACTGCCGCGCGAGCTTGGCGAAATTCGCATTCTTGCGCAACCCCGACTCCGGGGGCTGTGTCCGTCGCCTCCCCATACTGCCTAATCGGCGTATGGAACCCGAGCTGCTTGGGCGACCCGAGTCATCCTGGGCGTTGTCTGGAATGTGTGGTGGAGGGGACATGGTGGTCTAGAATCGCAGCGTCTCTCGCGAGGCGCTGGTGTAATATTCAAAAACTTTGGAATGCTTCAAGGCTTAAAGTGTGGATTTGATTCTCTAGTCAGTCGGCTTGCCTTTCGTCCCCCGGCAAGGCTGCGACAGGAAGCTTCAACTTATAGGCGCCGTGCCACAGAGCTACAGACTATAAAGCGGGCATTACAGGGTGTGGCGTGGCAGCAATATGCACGAGCTGTCTAGTTCCTACCCAATCGTAACAGCGCATTTCGATGCGGCTCTTCTCACCGGCTACTGGGGAAAGCCTAAGTACTACACAGACGGGCGCATGCGCCCAATTAGACAATGTGAGGCTTGGATATGGGAGTCATGGGGATGGTGAGTCCGTCGGGTGCATGGCTGAGACGGCGGCGACGGGAGCAAGCACAAGCCACTGCACTTAATGCGCGGCGGCGACGGGAGCGGGGATGAGCCACTACAATTATGTACATGGCAGGGGTATTAGCGAATGTAGGATCATTGCAGAGGATCTACTGATAAGCTCCTCATCTATCCATACTCTAATGAAATCTTAGTAAAGGCTCACTATTCGTATTGTTACAACCCCCCTCTCTATAAGCGCCACCCCTAAAAGTACAAATACCGTACAGTTCCCCTTCAATCCCCCCAAACCATCCCCTATTTCTCCTTCCCCTCCACAACCTCCAACGCCTTCCTCGCTTTTACAACCGCCTCCTTCGC
>JPKD01002320.1:0-16512 GCA_000750935.1 Pseudogymnoascus sp. VKM F-4519 (FW-2642)
TCCCATCCCCTCACCCCCCTCGCCTCCTCAAGCTGCACACACCACCACAGTGCCTCCTTCGCCTTCCCCTCCATCGTCGCATCCTCATACGCCCTCGCGAGTCCAAACCACGCTTCACTATCATTCCAACCCCCTCCAAGCTTCGTCAAGCGATCTAACAAGCCGTGTGCGCGGTCACGCGCCGCCAGCCTGTCAAAGAGCGACAGTTTTGTCGTAGGCGGTGCTGGGCCCTGTGAGGGCGGCGGAGGCAGCCCGAGAGGCGTTGAGGTGGTGGAGGTGTGGGTTGATGGTTTGTGCGAAGTGGGGGTTGCGGAAGCGGAAGAAGAGGGCGGCGTCGCGATAGTGGGGATGGAAGGGGGGTAGACGAGGGTCTCAGAGGAGATATCGAGGAGGATGTTGGAGAGTCCTACGATGGCGGCGGGGTGGTCGGGAAAGTGGGTCAGTGCAGCCTCGAAGTGCGATAGCGCTACGAATGGCCACGATTCCGCGAGGGAGACTTGTCCGCGCTGTGTTGTGTTAGCATGGTGTTTTGTTCGAATCGGGATTAAGACTTACCTCTGCACACACGTCCGCCCAGAGCTCCTCGACGCTCTTCCCTACTCCCCACTCGCGTGCGTCGACGAGAAGTTGCCCGCTCTCATCGCGCAGGACATCTTCCTCTAGACCTTCGACGAGCTCGCTGGCGGCTTCGATGGATACCTTGGCATCCTCATATTGCTCTGCGCGGCGGTAGAAACCGGCTATCAGGAGCCAGACACGCACTAGTATCCCAATGTGGTGTCGTCGCGACTTACTCCGCGGCAAGCGCGTTGCTGGGCTGCTGAAAGGCAATAGTGAATATGAGTTCAACGGCTTCGTACCCTGTCCGTTAGGTCTCGGTGGCGCTTCCCGTGCCTGCTGGGATGTGCTATCAACTACATTCGTAGGCGATATCTCCCCGTCACTCGCTGGGTTTGACGCCGCTTTCGAGGTAGCTACGCTCCGATTACGGATGCTAGCGTGGCTCAACTTATGGGCCAATTTGTCTCCCTTGTTGGACTTTGTTGAGGGGTGCTGGCTCCGCCGAGTGAGTTTAGCTGGCGCGCCACTCTCTCCTGTCACCTGGATCTTTGGAGCTGCGCTTGCTGTCGTATGAGAGGTTGGTGGCCGGGAAGGCGTGCTTACGTTTTCGGCCGTAGACGAGGCAAAGGTTGTGGCACCAGATGCATCGCGGTTGGAGCGTTTTGACCGTCCAAATATGCTGCCTTTAACGCTGCGAAGAGTGCTAGTTCCGGTGGTCGGAGGGATTTGCTGCGACTTCCTTGGAACGGCAAACGGAATTTGTGTCTGGCCAAAAAGCCTCGAGTAGAGGCTCAGAAGCTCTTCGGTTCCGTTGACCGCAACGTCTGGGCCATCTTGGATCTCGATAAGAAGCAACTGAGACATTTTGACTTCAATAACTGCCTCCTTCTCATAGTCGTCCATATCGTCAATAGCCGCACTGTGCTTTTCTTGCATGCCATTCAAATGCTCGCTCTGGTAGTCTCCTTCCCCCTCGCCGAAAAGGGCTTTTAGGTCCCCAAATTGCTTAAAGGCGCCCTCGCAAGCATGGGATGCTTCTGTAAATTGATCTTTCGCGCTGAGCAACAGTGCTAGCAAATGCCATAACCGTATTAGAGATCTCTCTCGGACATATTTGGCAGGATTTGAGGCTTTGTCGACATTTCGTTGCGGTGCTAATGCAGCTCCAACAATCTGGATGGCCTCTCCGATCTGTCGTCTCTCTGAAAGCACCAATGCAAGTGCAAATAGGGTATCAACGTCATCAGTGCATCCGTAC
The DNA here is from genome assembly GCA_000750935.1 of Pseudogymnoascus sp. VKM F-4519 (FW-2642). Taxonomy (NCBI): domain Eukaryota; kingdom Fungi; phylum Ascomycota; class Leotiomycetes; order Thelebolales; family Thelebolaceae; genus Pseudogymnoascus; species Pseudogymnoascus sp. VKM F-4519 (FW-2642). The sequence continues at coordinate 1,820 of JPKD01002320.1, forward strand.
TCTGGTTTAAGCGCCGTTCGTAGATTCGTGATAGCTTTCGTTTGGTATTCAGGTCGTGATTTCGCATCAGGGGTCAATCGTGCCCATTGAGCATTACTTATGCCAATTGCACGCCAGGCGTGCGCATACACATGAGGTGACACTGTGGATGTTTCCGCGGCACTACCACTCTCGAGTAGATTTTTGTTGCCAATTGTAACCCCGTTGGCGTCGCCATTGGTCAACTCCTCCTGGCTATGTGACGGGTCATGCTGTTCTAACCATGACTCGAAAAAATGGGCAAGTTTCTTTGCTTTCTCAGCCCCGGCAACCCCACCAAATTGGCAAAGGGCCCTTATACACTTGGATGCCGTGACTAATACATCCTCGTTGCTGTCCAGTGCATGTTCAGGTTCTCCTGTCTTTTGCACCCGTTGTTTCCCTTTATTGACAATTTCAAAGTAAGTGTCGAAGGCTTTGAAGGCTAGTTCAAAGTCGGCAAGAGCTAGATGGACTGTGAAGAGGCCTCGTAGAATCTGGGTTGAATGGAACGTTTTTGTGGCCGCCCTGTAAAGGATTTCGAGCACACTACGGCTGATGCCAACTCTCCCACCAGATCCGAGATCGTGCTCATCCCAACAGCTGCCACACAGCACCGCCCAGTTGCCCAATACAAGCTCGACCAATTCTTCAATCTCTTCACTGCTTTGTTCCGCCTTTGGGAAATGCGCCTCTTTGAGAAGCAGAGATTCGTATCGTGCCTCCACTCGCGCCAATTCGCCTCGCTGTATGATTCTCATTCCATGGTTGTTGCTGGTAGCCCCCAGGGCGGTGGATGGGTACGGCAGGTCGCCTTGGACAATAAACGAAAGCGTGGCATAATATTCTTTCCAAATCAGCCGTCTCGGCACATCCGCTTCCGTTGCATATCCCCCAACTGCCGCCGTCGACGAGCTGGCCAGTCTTTCCCAGAAGTCCGCCCATGCTCGGAATGCCACCAACGTCTCTGCCTCCATCCTCGGTGAAGCATTGCTCTTTATGGACTGGCTCGTGATTAGGCAGAACTTCGTCAACAACAGCTCCGTCCACTTGCGCAGCTCCCACGCTTTCTTCAATTCTGATGCCGTCGCAGAAACGATTGGCATCCCCGATTCGAATACCTCAATCGCATCACCCAGCGACCTAGACTTCTCTAGGGCCACGCCTTTTATGTATATCGCCTTCAAAGCGCAAGTGCGCGTCCACCCCGTCGCTTGTTTTGAAGTCCCATCGAGCAGCGAGAAATCCCCTTCAATGTCTTTCGGCAGTCGCAAGGCGGCAAGCTCTGGTTCGCCGAGCGCCCAATGTACCCATCCAAGAGCGACCTGAGCCTGGAAGACATCTTCGGGGTGGTCGTGTTCCGCATCGATGGCTCCGATAAGGGGGGGTACGTATTGGACGAGACTTGTAATTTCTGGGTTCGTGCCCGTCGAGGGTTGGTGTCTTATGGCTTGTTGAACGGCATGGGTAGCATTCGCAGCGAGTGTAAGACCTATGCAGAGCAATCAGTCAACAAAGTTCAGAGAGTGGACGTCGCAATGAATGGGCGCACGGGGGGCTACTTGGGGTCTTCACGTACATGCTCGGGCAGGGGCGTGCTTCCTGATCTTGCGAACCAAATTTGGAACGGCCTCCCAATCACCACCACATTGTGCCTGGTCGAGCTGCTGGATATACTTCACAGCCTTCGACCGATCTGGGCCCTGGGGTTTCAATCAGTATGGTCTTCGTTTGCTAGGCCCCCGCGAGATTGACATTGGGAATTGAATCTTACCCCCATATTGGACGGATTACTGAAGCAATGGAGTTCCGGACAGATCTTAGGCCAGAAACATTAACACATAACAACAGTTAAACATTCTGGTCGACGTCCAATGGAATCTACGTTAATGGCCAGTTAACGTATGGTCCACCTCGGACCTGTTTCGCGACGATCTGAATTCAAGCTGGGGTAAGCATGTGGCCAATCAGAAAGAGCCACAGCCTTGCGCTAAATATGGGATCCCCGGCCGAGAAATTTATTCTGAATTATGTAGCGAGGCTGGATCGCGTGTAGTTGAAACCAGTGAAAACGAAAACTGGGAATCTAGATCTGTTTTTGGAGACAGACAAGAGTCATTACGGGTGAAGAAAGAGACAAAGCTGTGATTGTTATATACTACGAACGACACGGCCAACTCCGACAAGCCGAGAAGCATCAGATGTCTATCCCACCTGAGTTGCGGGTGCTAAACCACCAGCTCTCCACTGTCCCAACCGCCCAGTTGCCTCAGATAACACCTCTTCTCCTACGGAATGTACTGAGGTGTCAAGGACCTTTATCGGCGCCGTCTACAAATGCTGCCAAAGATGATTCGTCTGAGGCATCTGCTGTGCACACGCTCAAAACTCACGTGTCGAGGTTATTATTCGGCAAAAGTGCGGAAGGAAGATTCGCGGCGATAATACTGGCGAAGGGTATTATTGACGTTGGCGGATGGGAAGTTCTACGAGGGGCTTTGAAATGGGTGCAAGGGCTGTTAGCGATATTGACAGTAAGCAAGTCTACGACGGTTTTTAATCCAGATGACTGACATTTTTTGTAGAAGCCAGATCCTGTCGCATCAAAGAGACTATGCATCATTACACTGACAAGTATATTTGTCAAGACGCATCAGTATCAGAGCATCGTCAGAGAGATCACTACGCCACATCTGTCACCTTTTGTGACGTCTTGCCTTGCCCTCGTCTCTTCAAAGTCCACCGGAAAGGTATTGGAAGTTCCAGCATCTCTTACAGAGGCTGTGTTGGACGCCTTTTCTACGCTGATGCCTAGACATCCTGCGATCTTCCGACCCTTTGCCAACCAAATCAGGCAAGTCACGAGAGTGTATGTGGCACCTACCTTCTGTGATGGATTCTTCGTGCCCGAGTCTCTCAAGGAGTCCGCCCGCTCTCTCGCCGTGTTATTGCACCAGACAGCGCCAAAAAACACCAGCGGAGAAGAATGGGGCAAGAACGTCCGAGAGCTTGTCAAGGAAATTCACGCCACGACAGATCAGGTTTATCGTGCTGTTGTGGAGGATTGGGAGTCTGCTGCTGGATACGTTCCCCAGCCGATCGATGTCAACGAGGAGCTTCATGGCGGTGGGAAATCAAAAGATGACTATCCAGCCTGGACTGGGATCGACGCTGGGTTGGAAAGACTTCAAGGTCTACTTGGTTACCTCGAAGACCACTTCAGACACCACACGGCGACCGCTGTCACCGTGCCTGTCGGAATTATCGACGACCTCCTCACCAGGCTGATGTCCATTGCCGCTCCCCAGCCATCGAAAAATGGATCAGGCCAGGGTGGCATGCGACTCCACCCAGCAATCTCTCGTGAAGAGCGAGAAGGCTTATGGTCCGGTCTACCGCAAACCTACGTCGGAGTCATGGATGTGTATGGAATCCTCATTGAGCGTCTCCAGCACAATTTTACGTCTCTAGCGCAAGGTTGCCTTGAGCAGATTACGTGGACCTTCCGATCGGGAAAACAGGACGAGCAGTACCGCTCAAAAGCCTACGACGTCATTGCCACGATTTTACCACTATGTGCATCGGGCCTTCCAAAACCTTCCATTGACAGAATGACGTCGGTGATAGTTGCCTGCTGCAAAGAGTTACGTCCTGCCGATGAGGTGGTTCCCGCTATAGCGTTGAAGGACAGTAGCGGAAAGGCTACTTCCAATGGCGTCGCCAATGCCGACAGTTTCCTCAAAAACAAGTCAATTCTGTCATCCGCCGACGTGCACGATACGGCAGTTGTCAGCAGCGCCAAAGCGCTCCTACCACTATTCTTCACTCTTATTCCTCAGCAACACCTTGAGGCATATACGCGAGCCGAGCTAGATAGAACAGCCATTCTATCACACCACAAAGAAGCAATGCTGGCTAGCGTTCTAAGCCCATTCTTAGGGCGAAATGGAAAGAGCCTGCCTAGCATTCTTCCGCACCTTTGCCGCGCATATCCGCGAGATGCCGCTGTGGAGGCACTACTGAGGCCACGCCTTCCTGTCATCCGACAATCTGGGCCTGTAATGGGTGCGCCTCTCGAAGAGGAGCTTGAGGAGGACGACGATATAGCGATGGATGATCTACAGCCAGTGGATGAACATGAAGAACTCCTCGAGAATATCGTCAATACCACTGCGACATCTATGTCAACGAGTAACGATGCCACATCTACTGATGCTCCGATCACGTCGACCAAGACGAGGGAACTAGAGACTAACCATTGGGGGACTAGCACTAGCGCCACAAATAAGGTTTACACTAGGAAGGAGCCGCAGGGCAAGGATGTGGCGGCCCCTGCCGCTAGCATTAGCGAGGGTGAGCCAAGGGCCGAAACGACGACACACACAACAGTACAGTCGACGACTACAACTGCAACTGTGGATGCTGTCGAAGAAGAGGACTCTGATGACGAGTCTGTGCATTTGGAAGCTGGTCTGTCTGATTCTGAGGAGGAGGAGGAGGAGTAGAATATGGGCTTCATAGCGTTGGATAATGGCATATTACCTGTTACATCTCGTTGGAGATACAATGTTTACTTTTGACATAATTACCAGAACGCTCCTTCCTTGCGAGTGATGACTAGATTATCTAGTCAAATTTACGTTCGAACCTTCCCGTGCTGTTATCTATTAGAGCCAATTGGCCTAGTCAACGTACGTTCGTACCTTCAGTTGCTATTGTCTGTAGAGCTAGCAATACTCGCTCCATCGTAGTTGCCTTCTCACGTCAATCGTGACGCTTTTACCTTCCGCCGCCTTCCTTCCATTACTTTCCGCCATAGCTATTGTGGTGATGGTTCTCATAATGAACCATAGCCTCATGTGAAGGCTAACATTCCATCTGTACGCAAGTTACCATTACTTGGAGGTCAGCCGCCAGAAATAGCGTTAAACAAGCTCTCGACAGAGATGTAGAAAGCTCCTCTTAACACCAAATTAATAGCTAGCGGCTCAAAAGTTCCAGATGATACCTATCTCTCGTAACTGTTGAGATTATAGCTTCAACCTGGAGCGATTGCTCGTCAAGTCTTGGTCGGTAGCTTGGAATTGAGTCCAGAAAGCTTCCAACAGTGACCTAACAACCACGCCCATCAACACCAAACCCATGGTCCACGGTGACAAAAGTTCCAGAAGCTTCATATATACTGCCCATTGGCAACAATCATGCGTTCGCTTGATGCAAATGACGCCAATTCGAGGCCAGCTGCCAGAAATAGCGTTCAACAAGCCTCTGTTAAATCGTCAGCTCCATGATGACGACGCCAGATGTGTGACTCCTCTGTTAGTGTTGATGTCAATGGTGCTCTTCTGGGTGCTCTTCTACCGCATGGAACCATTCCACGTAGGCTCACCTACCAGAAGTAGCGTCCAGCAAGCTTCTGGCGCAGCATTAACTCTCCTGACGACGCCGCCAAATGTCTGACTCCTCCGTTAGTGTATGTCAATGGTGCTCTCTCACCGATTGAAACCATTCCACGCTGTATCACCTGCTCCTGGCCGTAACTTTTAGTCTGCCTCCCAAATTCCTATAATAGTATGGCCCTTTTCCCCCTCCCCCCGATTTCCTCTTCCCTCCTACAACATCAGTCACACACAGCTTCTAGGGCCACCTTTGCACATTTCAAGCACAACGTTTGTTCAAAGCCAACTTACGTTTGTTCAAAAGCTCCCTTGAACACTCACCTTGTCAAAGTACAAGATCTTGCCAAAGTACAAGAACCCACATTCTGGAGATATCCAAGAATAGATCAGCACGTCCGCTGCATCACCCAGTCATCTACGAGAGATACTGGATTTTTAAGTCTTGAATTTGTGTCTGACACAGAAAATTGTGAATAACAGTAGAAGGCCCCTGGCAGAAGTGAGTACTCCTATCACATATATATGGACTTGGATTCTAACTCACAGATAGAGCTGTGTGTCCACTGGTATCGGTATCACTGATATTGGATATCCATCAAAGATACCAAAGGTCCTCAACGACAAAGTTCGGCAGGACCCTCCTGAGTGACTACTGTCAGGTTAACAGTGCCTGTCGGTTAGTATCATTATCATTTTGACTCTGAACACGGCACTGATAAATAGCCCAGTCTCTCTTTCAGTCACTCTACCGACGTTCGACCAAGGAGTAAGTTTCCCCAGTAGCTGGCTTGCGGACCTGAGCTGACTTTTGTAGCAATGCATTCCAAGTTGAACACAGTCGCTCAGGCACAGATGGCGGAATTCAGGTTCCAAGCTGCTGTGATTGAGCCCACCGAGCAAGCAACAGCCTCTCGGCCGAGCGAGACTGCGTCGGTATTTAATAACCCGCTAGCGATGCCTCTCCAAGGTGCAAAAGCCAGTATCCAAGGCATGCCCGTCCATGAACTCCATCCTATCGAGGTTTATAACATGCAACACCCTGTTGAGCAAACTGTAGCTCCGGGGTTCGAGCATTTAGAGTTCGGAGAAGGAAGTTCCAGTGGAGAAGAGGGACCAAACATTAAGCCGCAAATGGCTTCGATCATGGGTGAGCGGCCCTACAAGGCCCAGAAGTCCGCAAAACAGAAAACTCCAGCCATGATCGAAAATGGCCAGGCTGGCGCCATTGCTAGAGAAGATGCTGCTCGCCTCAAGGCAGACCAGAGAACGGCTGATGAAATCTACGGCACTGACGGCCCGGTGACCGAAGTATCACATCCACACACATTCTCGGTGCAGTTCCTGGAGCATGGCCTCGCAATGGACGCAGATTTTATGGGAGTGCGTAGCTTCCAAAACTGTCTGGAACGCTACGTTGCTAGAGAGTCAACAAAAAAACAGCGTTCTTCTCATAGACCTGTGGACACTCTCCAACGCATCAAGGAGAAGAACCCAATTCCTCCATTGCACTACCCAAGGAATAAAAGACAAATTTGCGCAAGCTGGAGGTAGGTTACCCCTCTCGTTACCCCTTGTAGAAATACCGAGTTTTCGTCATGTCGGTTGAGTTGCCGAAGACCTCCTTGTTTCTCATACAAGCGTATGAATGACTGGCTAGAAGACATAGACTAACAAGTTGCAGACATGAGATCAACAATAGGTGGGTCTGCCACGACGGAGATGTCTACGGAGTCAAAGACGGAGTCAGAGCAGACGTCCCGGAAGTGCCAACAGAAAATTGGTACACCCTCCTTGCCGGGATCCACCGTGATCACGGGCACCAGGGTCGGGACCGAGTCTTCAATGAAGTCAAACCGATCACCGCGAGTATTTCCAAGGGCTTTGTGGCCGCGTACGTCGCATGCTGCTGCTTACAGAGTAAGTCATCTACTCGTAAGGACAAGAACGTACGCGAAGCCTTTGCCGGACAGGAGCTTGCAAAGACCGGCAAGCCCTCGAAGGGCAAGAAGCGGGCGATCGAGGAGGCTGACCCCGAGTCTCCATCTCCACCGGCCAGAAGGCCGAGAGCGCATTCCACCCAGCCAGCCATGGTGAACGCCGGTGATGAGCAAGCTGCGTCCTTGCGAAATGACTATAGTCCGCCCCAAATGGGTGTGGAGGTAAGTATCCATCCTCCAATGGAGGATGTATGAGAAACACCGGCTTACTGTAATGCAGTTCCCAATTGCCATGGCAGACCCATACCGGGATGTCGCTGGCCCGGTTGAGAACTACGGGATGGTGATCGCGCACCAAGCCGCTCCGCAGATCCCGGAAGGTCTGAACAATACTTTGGCCTTCGACGCGACGGGTATCGCAGCAGTGGCTCCTGTTGCTCCTGGGTCAGAATCGACCCCAGACGACTCTTGGCTTTGGCTAGAGGACATGAACGGATCGGGTGCCGAAGAATGGCAAGGTGATGACAGCGATTGGCTAAAGCAAACTGCCTCTGATGTGTTGGGACTCCCAAGCTTGGGCGGGAGCTTCCGCACAGAAGTCGTGGCGAGCGAACAAGCCTCGCAAGCTACGATAGACCCACGCTTAGTAAGTCCCCATTCCGCCAAAGAGAATTAACTGACCTAACATTTCAGTTGACACTTCCTGCACAAGGGGACAATACCAGTCACCCGCAGTCGAACGTCGATGGCCTTGGGCTATCGTTGGGCCTTGTGAGTTTTGGCACCTTAATTCCCAAATTCCATTACTGACAGCATTTTCAGGAGAACCCATCTGTTGATACAAACGGCAGTTTCTCAGATGCGGAATTCGGCCAGTTGGTGGATGACATGTCGGAATGGATGATAGCCGAACACCCGTTGGATCCTAGTGCCTAATCGACATAGATGGATCAAGATTTTGCATTAGCGGGAGTTTAAAAAGCGTCAAGCACGGAAAAGGAAAAACGGATATACCCAGGAGAAGAAGCGACAACGGAGTTTTTGTATGTATTATTTGTGTTATGCCTCCCAGAGGCCGAGGGGGTTTCTCAGGGGTTCATGTGTAGCGGGACGCCGTTACATATGACCTCTGCAGACTCTCCTGCACAACTGCGTCCCTGAGCATAAAATGCAAAGGGAGCGAAAGCATAATTGCTATTCTTTGAGCGTTGTTGGGCCTTTGTACCATGCGGGAGTCTCTGCGGAGAACCTGTGGAGTGATGACCTGGGGCATGAAATGCAACAGGGGTTAGAGCACAAAATGTCATAACTTAACCACTCACATTGAGGTATTATGATGTGAACCTGCTTTGTGACTGTGAATAGAAGACCCTGAGATCAAACCATGCCATCAGTTGAACATCATCGGCAAACGCACAGTAGGACTCGGTATCATAGTGCTTGGCATTGTACAGACAATAAGAGTTGGTGAACCAGCTGTGCTGAACATGGCTATACTGGAAACGACTGACAGACAGACAACAGTGAGACTTGAATGAGAAAGGCAAAGTATTCACGGTCATAAACGTAACGGAGTCAACAGTAACAAAAGCAAGCAAAGCACTACATTGGCTTAATATAAAATCATTTGACAGAGGTGATGCACACTCAACGACTATGATCCTGGATGCTCTCCTGTGGTTGCCTTAGCTTCCTTTCATAGCATTGCTCTGAATATTAGGTCCGCGTGAGGAGCTTCATACCGGTTGGGTTCTCTGCCGCCACTGTCTCCTTCTAAAATTAATGCGAGTTGTAACCGACATCGCTGGCCCGCTGCCCGTGCCATGCCTCCTCACCAACTTGCCAATGGCCCCATAAGGCCTACCCGATGCACCTCTACCCGAAAACACCAAATCGACAAAAGCTCCCTCCAACTCCCAGCTATGCACAATTCTTCATTGACACTTCTATACAGAGTCGGGCGGCGGTTAATAATTCCCATTGCTCTTCGTAGGCGACGCATGAGTTTTGACACCTGGCGTGTTTTGAATCTCCCCGAGAACTTTGCTTCCTTTCCCAGCATCTGCTCGCAGATCTTCCTCTGGATCATCGATGAGATGATCCATAAAGCTGACATAATCGTATTGTGGCATGCCTCGATCCTCCTGCAAGTCTGGCCCCTTATGTGCGGGGATTATCTTGGTCAACTTCTCAATAACGTCGTCAGGCACGAGACTATGTCGCAGGTCCATCTCTGTAACATAAGGCTTTCCATCAGCAACCTCTCGGAAACTCTGGAAGACTTGCTCGGCCGTGTTTTGATCCTCAGTGACGTCCACCATGAAGTTGATAAATTGTTCGAAAGTCACGCGGTCACGCCCACGAGATGTCTCCAGGAAGTAGTCGTGCATCTCGTCCTCGCTAAATACCAGCCCAAGAGACGCCAGCGCGGCGCTAAATTCCAGCTCCTGGAGACTGTTGGAAGCATCACGATCGAAATGGCGGAAGACGCTCTCGAACTCCTCCAGCTGTATAGGTGTGAGGTTTGTCATATTTCGTGCCACCACTTGGTTGTCTAAGAAGGCCAGCTTCTTAGACACCGAACCCTTCACAAGGCCAAGTTCGTAGGAAAGCTCATCATATGTGTATGTCGTGAAGTCGTTCTCTTCGATGTTTGCTTCTTCACATTTTTGGTCGAGCTCGGCGATCGTCTCAAGATACGAGTCGAGCGGTGCCACGCTTTCATTTAGGCGTTTGACATGCCTTAACTGATCTTCAACGTCGCCTTCAAGCCCTGAAACGGCGAGCTGCATAGCATTCAAAGCAAGTGCAAAGTCGTTAGCCTTGTCTGCAAAAGTTCTCCTCAAGGCATTTTTGATGCTAGAAGGAATGTTAGTCTCGTATAATCTTGAAGGTAGCAAGGTTTAGTCTTACTCCCTGATTGTTTCGTTGATGAGCTGCCCCCTTGCCATCTCGGCCCTCATCAACACTGCCCATTCTTTCTCCAGCGTATCCAACCGGAGCTCTTGCGGTGGGTCGTAGGGCCGAAGGCGGTAGGTGCTCATCTTTGTCTTGATATTACCCAGTAATGCTGCCAGTTCGCTCTTCTCGGCCACCCATTCCCTCTTCTGCCCCCTTTTATACACGCCAAACTCCGCAGATTGACTCTTTGCGTCGACATATGTGCCTTCAAAGTCAGAATCCTGCCAACTTTGACCTTTCTCTTTGATGGCCTTCAAGAGGGCTCGCATTCTCCGCTCAAATGCACTCTGCATCTCCCAGGCGCCCTGCATGCTGCTGACAAATTTCTCAACCCGTCGACCTGCATTTTCGACCTTCTCCATTTGTGAGAAAGCATGGAACCAGTACGCAATATACGTCATCAAGGATCTTTCATCCGGTTTGGCGACATCGCAGACGTCCTCCACGTCGAGAAGATCTGGTATACCGATCTCTTTGCTCGCAATATCAAAAGCTAATTGCATATTTCCACGATGGTCTTTCTTGTCCAGTGCGTCGTAGTCGATCAGATCTGGGCGATGTATATCCAGCAACGCACAGAACGCTAGCCCATCGTTCCAGCTTGCACTAAAGTCCCTAACATCCACTTCATCGTAACAGGCCGTTTTCCTCTGGCACCAGAGTAGCAAGCCTTCCTTCGCAGTCATACCCTCCTGGTTGATATCGGAGATTGTGAACCGTAGAATAAGAGTCCATATAAGCCCCAGTATAATCTTCCGGTTTCCATCAACCACATCTTCGGCGCCTATGTTGGTCATCTGGATTCCTTTCGATTTTATAAAGTCGAGCGAGAGGTTGGCATTTTCGAATCGTTGCACCCGTAGCTTTGGCTTCGCCGCATAGCGGCCCAGGGACTCGCTGGAGAGGCATTCGAGGAGATGGATAAGTATAACCTATGGAAGGTCTTAGCACACTGTAGTTGGATATTGACAGTTCGCAGCTTACACCGTCGCTGAGATCTTTCACCAAGTCCTTGACTTCGACCTCCCTAGCTGATATCTTGGCGTTCAGCCTATATGAGGTACCTGTTAGCTAACCATACATCCAAGAAATCGCTCACTGCGCATGCCCTCAAGCCAGGGGTTGTGTGTCAACGCACCATTTCGTAAATGTCTTCTGCTGGACGTTGATCCACTTATGCTGCTCTGCTGCGTACGCCATAACTGATCGGCTCCTGCAAGGGCCCCCTTCTCATGAACTGCTCGATATTCCGCGTGTTTCCCTGCAATATTCAATCCGGCCTTTCTCTGCCTCGGTATCAAGCCTCCTTCCCCACGTATGGCTTGGCTGATATAGATTCGCTGGCGGGTTGGGTAAACTTTGGTAAGGGCTTATTCGCGGGACTCGAGTTTGATCGTAACGCACGACAGATAGCGGTTTGGCAGTGAATAACAGCGAGCTATTATAGAATGTAATCTGAGTTTCGTAGTTATGTGGTTCTCGACATTCCACAACGATGTTCGCAGTGTTTACTTTTGCGGGAGGGGAAGTCGCCAGAGCAACTGTACCTGATTGGCAGCCTCGCGATCCACATTTCTGGCTGGACTCGCCATCATCGCATCGTTCCTGGCCAAACTATAATGGTGAACAACCCCCCTCCTCCAGCATGGAGAAGTTGTCGACTTCTTTACAGTTTGGAACACAAAAGACTTGCAAGGCTGATCACAACAGATGGTATTATTTTCACAGAAAAGTCTTCATATGACAATTTTGAATGTGAATTGGATTTCTTTTGTCTAACTAACTTGATGCGAACGTCTGTCTACATTTCAACAATTCCATTCCTTTCAAAGAAACAGTTGGGTGGATGCCTTTGGGACATCCCCAATATCCAATATTAAATCCAAAAAATAAATAACAAACGATATCTAATTCAAACAATCGTCTGAGGCCTTGTGCTTCCCGGATATGTAAATGTATACTTACCCAGACCGCCGTCCACTATTACGGCGCAGGTCATCAGGAACCTGGATATATGCTAACGCGCCATACGGTAAATAGGCCCTGGTGTTGTCGATTCGATGGCACCTAACATTCCACGGTGGCCGGTTGGGCATCACGGTACCAGTTTCGACGAGGGTCGCCGAGGCAGGTCCCAACCGTCACCGAGGTGCCATATCCAGCTTTGGCCATTGCCATGAGGATATACTCTGTGAGAGAGTATACCGAATGGTAATGGATATCATGCTGGAGGATGAGGAAGCTGCCTTGACTCGGGTCCTCACCACGGGCGGCAATGGCGGCGTCCACGTTATTCATTGAGTTGTGGATCAACTCGGCGTCATTGTTCCAATAGTCGACGGTGTCGACGTCGAAATAAATGCTGTGGTAGCCCATATCATCGAGCTTCTCAGCGCAATTGTAGTCGCAGGAAATATATGGTGGTCTCATGTAGGTTGGGATGATGCCAAGGATATTGCGAATGGCCATTTCGTTCCGGTACATTTGTCTGTCGAATTCTTCTTCATCCACTCCGCTGAGGTCAGGATGCCCCCAGGTGTGACTGGCAATTTGATGACCTGAGTCATACATTCTCTGTGAGTAAGTTAACATGAGTTATATATATATTTGGTCGGCGCTGGCTCATACCTTGATGATAGCTGGATAACCGGTTGAGCAGTCGTCGATCTCATGTACGCCATTATTATTGCCAGCTATGAGAAGTCAGTAAGATGGGACTACCCCGGCATGGATATTTTACTTACTGATAAAGAATGTTGCTTTAGCGCTGTACTCGTCCAAGAGATCCAGCAAGTCGTCGGTATACGCAGATGGACCATCATCAAAGGTCAAAGCGACAGTACCCATCTCAGTACAGTGCCGGATCTCTCCATCTCCTGCATATGGCACAGACCCGACCTTGCGTCTGGGGATTATCGAGGTCGTAGGACCCGTTGACCGTTTGTATATATTGGCGTTGGTATGCGGGGGATAGAGGGCGCCTGAATTCTGGAATTTGGTGCTGTTCCGGTCTCCGCAGTACGGCTCTTGGATACCACAATAACTACTCCATGTTAGCAAGATTAACACGACGAAGAGACCGATACCAACCCATAATTAGAGCAGCAAGAACCAGTCTCGCAGCTACCAAAGCCAGATCCACAACGTCCATAGTCAAAGCCAACTGTGGCCATGTGCATGTTCACGCTTACCCGGTTTCTTTGAGAAGTATATGTTCCGTTGCTGACCGTGCTTTTGTTGGATGCCTCCCATGTATTGTTATATCCCGTTCCTGAGTTCGAGTCTATGGTCTCGTTGGATTCGATGTGATCGACATTTCGAGAAAGGGCGGCTACGGCAATAGCCGCAAGCAAAATGATGACGGGATGCATTTTAACAGGAGATCGTGCTGATGTGTTATTGGGCTTTTGCGGCCGAATTTGGATTTAAAAAGGAGAAATAGCAGAAGATATATGACCTTTCATTCATATGAGAGCTTCTGAGATGTGATCGGTGCTTTCTCGATGAGATACTTGGTACGACTACCGCTGTCGCGCCGGTTTGTGATGAGGCCGTGTACGGTGAAGAGCAGGAAGAAGAGAGGGAAGTGCACAGGGAATGGGAGGACTATCGAGGGCATTACGCGGCACATCCTAACTAGTTAGTTGGAAATGCAAATGGTCTTCAAAATCATACGAATGCGTTACTCATACTTAGAACCATAACTAGCTTTCCATACAAAATATGAGAAGAGCAGACCATGTTTCGATTCCCAAACATTCATTGATTCTCACTTGGGAAGCTTGTTTGCAGGCTAGTGATTTAGTTTATGAAATAGCGCCGTTTCCCCTTGCTATAACTGCACTAACCTGGATTAAACCCTCGTCTCCTGGTTCCTGAATTAGCACAGGCACGTGAAATGTAACAGCCCAACACGCATGCTCGCCCGTTCGTCACCTACCATGATATTAAATGATCCCATAGTATTTAATGGAACCTAAGATGATATATAGCTTTATGACGTGTGTGTGTATTACTACGACGTATGTAGTCGGTCTGTCGTCGAAAACACGTGATAAACTAACTTTCTTATGAGTAATTTTGAGTCACAAACTATACTAGTTAGTGCATCGATTAGAAAGATATACTCTCTCATAATATCGTATGGTGTGAAGCTTCTATTTTCTATTCTGTATATTTTCTTTGACATAAACATGGCCACACCAGAAGCAATTACCGGCCCAGTAGCCTTCCACCGCTGGCCCCAAGACCTGGCCCAAACCGTCCTCATATCAGTCCTCCAAGACCACCTCCCCCACAGCAACCCTCTCTACAACCGCATCCTCGCTCCTCAAAACACCCCATCCCGACACTGCCTCTTCGCCGCCACCTTCCCCCC
>JPKD01002321.1:0-23040 GCA_000750935.1 Pseudogymnoascus sp. VKM F-4519 (FW-2642)
CAAGACATTTTGCCCACCCACACGCCCACGCCCACCCAGCCCCACGACCCGCCGCCTCACCGCCTTCCCCAACCAGCGAACGAAAACCGACGAGCCCCCATCTCATCCGCAGGCCGCGCAATTGGCCCATTAAAGGAGAGGCAGCCCACCACTAACTACCCACTGAACTACCTACCCCGAGTCAGCAGTCAACAACGCAGCGCAAGCACAGCGACCCACGAAGTAGCCGGTGACACGGCGATTGCTATGCGGTACGCTGACGGACGACTGGGAGTTTAGGAATATTTGACAGGTGGATCGGACCGAGAGAGGCGTATGATTCTGCTGGGACAGGGTTTAGGACGCTCTGGATAAGCATCATGCCTGGGCGGGATGGGGGTGCTGCGTCGATACGGAAGGGGGGGGAAGTTGATGAGTGGGGGTTGCCGGTGAGGCAGAAGGAGGCGGAGGTGCAGACGCAAGCTGGAGAGGTCATAGCGACGGGGGAGGGGCAGGAAGGGGATACGAAGTCGAGTACACAGAAAACGACTGCGGATAAGGAGGTGCCCGAGGAGAAAACGAAAGATACGAATATACATATAAAGGCGGGGGATAAAGAGATACCCAAGGAGACGACGGAGGCTACGACGAAGGGGAAGAAGGCGGTGACGGAGGATTCGAGCAGCGATGACGATGAGTTCAAGGATGCTCCTTCGGAACAGATACCGGAGGCCGCAGAAGCCACAGAAGCCACAGAAGTGCCAAAGAGTGCAGAGAAGTCCGAGGCTCCTGTTATGCCAAAAGAAACGAGTCCCGAGACTGCGAAGGGCGAGGATACGAAGACCGAGGGTGCCGCAACGAAATCACCTACAACTGAACCTTCCACAGCTGAAGCTTCCGCAACTGCAGCATTTACAAAGGCAGAACAAGCCGCCGCCGAGCCCGCAGGAAAACAAGGCCATGCTCGAGCTAAGAGCTCCGTAAACAGCATATCGAAAGCTGGTCACAAACGCGGCAACAGCTCGGTGAACAGGGTATCAGAATGGTCTCACCAACAGTCTGCGGCACAACCAGAGGACAAAGATACGAAAGAAGAGTCTGAGGACGAATGGCAGGCAATGCCAGCCTATGCACCCTTCGACATATACGACGATGACAACAAGCTCGTCGCGAAGGAGGCTCAGGACTCCGATGTCGAGGATGCCACTTATGCTGGGCTCGGCGGGGCTGGGAAGGGATACACCAGAGTTCAGTTGGATGAGGACGCGCAGTCCGCCACGAGCATGGACGAGCACACCTCCTACCTCTTCAAAGAAGCCAACGGCGGCACAACCGCCGCCGGCTTCGAAGACGAAGAACAGCGCGACGCCGTCTCCCAGATGGAAACCACCAAAGACCTCCTCACAGAAGGCCAACGCATCGCCTACGTAGGCATGACGCGCCTCGTCCTCACCTCCATGGTAAAAGCCCACGAAGTAATCGAAGGCACCAGCAAGGGCGCCAAGAAGGAGACCAGCGTCGGCACGGCGGCGATGCGTATGTTCAGCCAGAAAATGATGATTAGGTTGTATGCGCATATGGAGATTAGTACGCCAGAACAGATTATGATTGAGCAGCTGTCGGAGCATGGGGTTGAGCCGAGGGATTTGACACCGACGCTGATGGCGAATGCGAGGGTTAAGAATCCGATGGCTGAGAAGAAGGAGGAGGGGAGTGAGAAGACGGATAGTCCGCGTCCTGGGTCGGTGGCGGGTGAGAAGTCTGGCGAGAAGGCGGGTGAGAAGTCGTCGGGAGACTCGCTGTCGAGTTCCCAGATGGAGGACGAAGAGGCAGCGGCGCCGCCACCGCCGTATGTTGAGACTGATGGCGAGCATTTGCCTGAAGTGAGGACACCGGGGCAATTACCAACGACGAAGAATCTGGATATCGATTTAAGATGGACGGTACTGTGTGATTTGTTCCTCACCCTCGTGGCCGACTCGGTCTACGACGCACGGTCCAGAGTGCTCCTCGAACAAGTAGGCAGCCACCTCGACGTCACCTGGCTCGACATCTGCCGCTTCGAGAAGCGCGTTACCGACGCCCTCGAGATGCAACAGGCAGCTGAGAAAGAGAACTGGAACGAAGATGAGCACAAAGAGTCCCGGCGGAAAATGGCGCTCAAGAAGCGCTACATGATGATGGGTCTCGCTACCGTCGGAGGAGGCCTTGTCATTGGTCTCTCCGCGGGCTTGCTTGCGCCTGTCATCGGCGCTGGTCTGGCAGCTGGGTTTACCACCATCGGCGTGGCGGGCACGGGTGGTTTCCTGGCTGGCGCGGGAGGAGCAGCGATTATTACGTCTGCCGCGGCGACTTCGGGGGGTATTATTGCGGTAAAGGCCGCTAATAGGAGGACTGGCGCTGTCAAAACTTTTGAGTATCGACCTCTGCATAATAACAAGCGAGTGAACCTCATTGTCACGGTGTCGGGGTGGATGACGGGTAAGGTTGATGATGTGCGTTTGCCGTACAGTACTGTTGATCCTATTATGGGAGACATTTACTCTGTGCTTTGGGAGCCTGAGATGTTGACAAGTATGGGAGATACGATTAATATTTTGGCTACTGAGGTATGATCTATAGTCTCGTATATCAAACTTGGGCAAAAACTAACAGATACAGGCGTTAACGCAAGGTCTTCAACAAGTTCTTGGAAGCACCATCCTCATTGGTCTCATGGCCGCTCTCCAACTTCCCGTCGTTCTTACCAAACTCTCGTACCTCATCGATAACCCGTGGGCTGTCTCCCTAGTGCGCGCTGAATCCGCAGGCCTCATTCTAGCGGACTCCCTTATCGACCGTAACTTGGGTACTCGCCCCATCACCTTCGTCGGCTACTCCCTCGGCTGCCGCGTGATCTTCTCGTGTCTCCGCGAGCTCGCTCGCAAGGGCGCCCACGGCCTCGTTCAGAACGTATACCTCTTCGGCTCACCCATCGTTGCCAAGAAGGACGACTACCTAAAAGCGCGCTCCGTCGTCGCCGGCCGCTTCGTCAACGGCTTCGCGCGCAACGACTGGATCCTCGGATACCTCTTCCGCCTCACCTCCGGCGGAATCTCACGCATCGCCGGTCTCGCACCCGTCGACGGCATCCCCGGTCTCGAAAACGTCGACGTCACCGAGCTCGTCAAGGGCCACATGGCGTACCGAACCGCCATGCCGCGACTCCTCCGTGAAGTAGGCTGGCTGGTCGACAGCGACGAGTTCAGCGAAATCGAGGACCCGGATCCAGAGAACCACCAGCAGCGCCAGCGCGAGCTGATTAACGAGATCGAGGAGGCGCGCAAGGAGTTCGATCGTCAGGAGCGCGAGGCGAAAGGGAAGTTTGGCTTCTTGAAGCGGAAGAAGAAGGCGGCGGCTACGAAGAAGGAGTGGGAGACGTATCAGGAGAGTCGTGAGGAGGATGATGCGGAGCTGAGCACGAAACATGATAGTGTGCTTTTTGATATCGATGCCATTCGCGCCGAGCTCGCGAGTGAGAATTTCGAAGTCAAGGAGCTGGAGAGTACGCTGCCGCCTATGAAGTTGGATTTTAGCAGCCCGGCTGCCTCACTCTCACCGGCCGTGCCATCATCTAGTCTTGGTGCGCTTAGGGACACGAAGTCTGCGGATGTGATTCCGACTATGGGCATGTATGAGGAGTCGCCGTCCCCGGCGCCGAAGAAGAGCTATACATATGGCCCTGATGATGGTTATAAAAGCTACCAGTCGAGTCCATACCTCGCGCCGGATGACGAGGTGCAGATGAGTTTCGACACATCGTATGCGTCGCCGGCGCGGTCGGCCACCGGACTAGGTCTATCACAGTCGGGGTTGAAGGTCGACGAGGGAGGATGGGGCGAATCGAGGTCGTACGAGGTTAGTCCGCGGGTCTCAAAAGAACTCAGGGATAAACCTCTGCCGCCTGACCCGAAGGACGGGATTGAGGTGGATATGCATAGGCCGCCCATGAGAGGGAACAAGACAGAGCCGCTTGGTGGGAACGCCTGGGCGGATGAGGATGATGAGGATGAGTTCAAGGAGAAGGAGATGGAGATGACTTTTGCTTGATTGTATTGTCGGGCGTGGACTTTGTATTATTTAATGGATATTACGGGGTGGAGATGGGTGGGGAGCTTGAATGCGTTGTACATAGGCTGCATAGCGCGGGAGAGATGTTCTCGTTGTTGGATGAATGCTTCTTACCAACGGGCTGTAGAGATGGATGAGAATTGGAGACCTGAGGTTGGAAGACCGAGATGCGGGTTATAACAGGATATAGATCTTGAGTGGAGTGCCTTCATGGCGATATATTCGTAGGAATTATGGAATGGGTAAATAGGCAGTACACCGCCTCATAGCTGAAAAGTGACCAGCGTGTTTGTTCTTGGTTCCAAAATGCCGTACGGCACTATAATTTTGCCGGGACTGCCTTGTCACCACATCGGCCTTCGTTGGCGGTGATTACAATTTTCGAACGCCCTTCAAGAAATTATATCACATAACTTGATACCAACCAAGCAATTTCCGGGCTTTGCCAGCTCAAAAGCTCTCTGGATCTTTAATTGACTTTACATAGATTGCTCTATACTCTGCTATGCTTTTTGGAATGGCATTTATGTCTAGATCATCTGCAACATTAAAAGTGCTTATTGGGAAATATATTTCTAGGCACAAATATAATCAAAAATAATGTGAGGGTGAGACGAAAGCGTGGATGGGCAACTTTTAAAACTAATTTATTAAGGATCGTTTAATAATAAAACTACTCCATTTTTGCATTAATCCAGGGGGACCTCTCTCTTTATTTCTACGCTTGGTAATGAATAAAAAATATAGGAGGACCGTAGAAGTCGTCGATTCGAATCTCGGATAGCGACGATAGAGAAGCCATCAGGTAAAGATCTACTATGCATGCTATTACACTTCTCTCTGGCATATTGCACGATTCATACTTGCATGGAGTTCAGATAGTAACTAGCATGCAAGTCGAGAATCAGAGAGAGGGGCGAGATTGGCGCCCGAGATGCCACGCTGATAATAGTGGCTATAATGGGGCGGTTGGTGCAGCCTTGCATTTGATTATTGGGGCTGTCTCCATCCCGTGGCACACACGTCAGGTAAAGGTATCGGATAAATATGTACAACCTGTCAGCCTCAATACAGAGGAAGCCCGCCCTTTAAAGTGTTAGCTACCCATATTTACTTTAACGAGTAACGCGACGACTGCTATGTTTCTTTATACATCAGCCAACCACAACCTGAAGCAATTAAAGTATCACCACCATGTCTAACGATGAAATTGAAATCGTTGAATATCGCCAGTACTGTCCACCAGGAGTCCAGCGCGTAATTGCATCAGGTAGTAGTGCCTGGATTGGTGAAGTGGATGAATCCACAGTTCTCAAGTATCCTCTCACACCCGGCGGAGACATGAACCGCCTCGAACTAGAGTGTGAGATTCTTAGCAAAGTTGGCAAACACCCTCGGATTATCGGACTCAAGCACCTTTCTGCCCATGGGCTGTACCTAGAGCGAGCTCCAAATGGAACATTACACAGTTTCATACTATCGAATCATCCAACTATTTCTCTCCAGCAACGATTGGCCTGGTGTCGAGAAGCTGGTGAGGCAGTTGCCCATGTCCACTCCAGGCGGGTCATTCACTGCGATATCCAACCTACGAATCTGCTCCTCGACGAAAATCTTCGCCTAAAGCTCGCGGACTTCCAGGGAAACTATCTATCAGAAACCGGCGAGATCATTTTGGAAGGTGGAAGTGCCGAGCCGTGCAGGTTCTTCTGCCCGCGAGAAGACCCGTTCCATGCTGACGTTAAGACGGATCTGTTTGCGCTCGGCTGCACTATATATTTTGTCATGATGGGCCACTGTGTCTTTCCGGATATTGTCGATGGGGAGGAGGGATGGCATGACCGCGTCCGAAGCCGTTTTGAAAATGCCGAGTTTCCGGAGGATCTTCACGCCTGCAGTGCTATTACTTCCAAGTGCTGAGAACTAAAGTATATGTCTGCAACCGAGGTTTTACGGGATATAGAAGAAGTTGAAATGAAGGTCTGAGAGAAGCCTTGAGACCAGGACAGCTCCCCCTTGTTTTTTTTCGCTCGAGGTATGGATGTGGATGCCGAGAAGATATTTCCTCGGGCCATCAAATTAGAAGAAAGCTCTAGCAAAACCATGATAATTAGAATTTGGTATAATTCCCAAACTTCCCATAAAATTTATAGCCAAAAGCACTTTTATCGCCAGCTAGAACCCTTCTACTAGGCAGCACTCATACTAGACCGAGCGCTTCTTGTGTAAATACCCAACACAGTATTTGGCAGCCTATACTCGGTCAAGCTGACAGTATAAACGAAGCCAACACCGTCTCAAACGAGAACCTCAACATATAAAGCCGATACGTCTTCTTATCCTCCCCAGTGCTTTGCAACCTAAACATCCTCGCCACTAAGAAAGCATCCGCTATAACAACCAGAGCAGCGCAGATCCTCGAGGCGTATAAATTCCCGCCCCCGAGGTATTGCCTCGTAAGTGTCGTAGCTCGCACGAAGAGCATGCCGATGCCTATGTATATCCTATCTATTATTGATACGTCAGCTTCGTTAGATAAATCGTGGTAAAACCAGAACTTACCGTAGGGTTTACCTAGCATCAATGGGGTGGTGTATCGACCTGAAGCTGCATCACCGATCACATCCCGGAGGTCCTGGATCGATATGGTGAAGAGAAGGCTAATGGATAGACAGGCAATCCAATTTATACCGCGTCGTTTATCTCCCCCCCCAAGGACCCAGGCGGTGTAAAGCCCAGATGCGAGGACACCCGTTGTTGTGAAATCTTTAGCTGGGCCAAAGGGAGAGATATCAGTGAAGTTGTGGAGAGCACCCAGTACCATGAATGTTATGGCCCCTACCTCTACCCCAATAGCAAAGGCAAGTAATAAACACCCAAGGGTGAAGATGCCATATCTTGCGTAGGCTCCTTGGAGACTGACACGCCCTGAGACAATGGGACTATCAAATTTGTTGATTCTGTCTTCTTCGATGCCGTTAATCTGATTGCTTATGGTAAAGGTGTAAAGCAGTAGAAAGCTCAGGAGAGCACATTTGCCGGTGTTGATGAGCAGGGTCTCGTAGGATGACCCAGCTTCGAGAGAAGAGGCGATGGTGAAAAATGAGAATGGAACCACGGTAGCTATTTCCAAAAAAAAAAAAAAAAGGTTAGCCCAGCTCTAACTTCGCTCAAATTCATTGACAGCATCTTGATAATCTTACCGGTGAAATACCTATAAGTGAAAGCCCAAGCAATATCTGCCTCCTCCACGAGCTGTTGAAGTAGCGCCATTTGAGTGATTTAAAATGCCAGAAAATTGAGATGATAGTTCCCCTCCAAAAAATTGATCAGAAATGCCTCTGAAGTCGACTTCAGCTGGCTTGGCAACATGTCTCACGGTGTTGACCGGGAACCGGACTTTCTCGCCAAATATGGCGGTGTTTTACGCCCAAATGACAGATATTCCCCTTCTGATTGTCCAGATCCCCGGCTGGCTCAAGTTGACCGGTGATGCTGCCTGTATGCAGCCGCCAAGTTCAGCCACAGGTGAACTCCGGAGGTCTCCAGCTGGTCAGGGTTTTACGGCTCCCCCCAAGGCCTACAAATAGCGTACACAGACCCGTAGATAGTGTAGCAATTCAATTGATCTATTTACTACATTTACTGTGAGGTCTCCCTGCTCCGTTAGGCCAAAGTGAGGAATCCTAGCCACTGGAGATACCATACAATTTTGCATGCGGTCCCTGTATTCTAGTACTTCCTCTAACACACACTATGACTATTCATCTCTGTTCTCACCTTGCCATGCAGTGACACGTCAATCTGCCATGAGACCTACAGCGCCGCAAAGTGAATATTGAGAGCCTGAAGAGCCAAGGGAAAAATCTATCGAATGCGCTGTATGTCTAACAAAATGATATTAAGACGTAAGACGATATGATGTCCTAAAACTTACTAGCTCTAGCGAAATGCGGGCGGTCCCGCCTTGTATTAGCGGGGGACGCAACATGATTCGCTCGACTTGAAGTAGTTTAGAGCTCGCCGATTTGGAGTGTTGAGAGCAGTGTTCCGATTGAACAACCATGGATATGGGATTCGCTGGTAGATCATATTTAGGTTGCGCCATGGGGGAACCGGTGTAGTCCCCTAATGGTTTCTTAGCAGACCGTGCTATATGTAGTGGTCTATTAAATAAATTTTAGGCAAGCGATCTATATACTTAATAGTTACCATTAATAGAAGTTTTACTACTTGCTCATCGTTGCTACCCTGCTATTCCTATCTCTACCCTCGTCATAGCCCCATTAGGAACATTTTAGGAGTATAGCGAAACTATAGCTACTTTATATGGCATAATCTAGATGGGGGGTTTGGTGCCCACCTAATCGGGGAACATGTGTGCACGGGCCTGCCGCCGCTTTCGAGCTGTATAAAAGGGCAGCTTCCTCCCCCCCCGATTTTCACTCTCTGTCGTCCTTCCCAACAATCTCGCACCTGCTGCGCTCATCATGCGAACGCTTGGTTCATTTGTCCATCCCATCCACACTGCATGGCCCCGCCCAATACACTCCCGGCTCGGCCCCGCCACAGCCGAAAACCCACAGTGGTACATGAATACCCCATACAATTCCCCCCCCTGTATGATTGTAACGACCCGCAAAAGTATTGCCAGAGCTTGGCAGGATCGCTCACTAAAACTGAACGCTATTTCGCCTAACTTGGGTGCGGTGAAGCTGTAAAAACAGTGGATCGTTACAATCATACACGGGGGGGATAGTAGTACTACAAACTCGAATCCCGCCCTTAGCAGACCTCGCCATCCATGGCCCCGAGCTCTTTGCGACGGTAGCGAGCGCTTTGAGTATTGTCGACGGAGTTGTCGGATCGGTCAAGATACGAGATTAAGCTGAGCTGTGTTCTGATGGCACCTCTGGTGCCCTTCTTCGTTGCCGCACACATCTGAAGCGTCTTGAGACCATGGCTTGCAACCGTGGCATGTGCAATCTGCGTTGAGACTGACTTCCTTGCACTATGACCCAGCTAATTGCAGTTGAGATTTGGTGTTCATCTATCGCTATTGCATCTTTAAAAAACGTTACGTTTTAATTCGATTCTATTCCTTCCACGAGGACGGGTTGAGATTCCGGCGGGCGGAATTACCGTTGACCCTGAAATTTGCCAAGAGCGCCACCTAATAGTGTAAAAAGTAAGCATGAGATATATCGTGAAATGGAAGCTATTAGTCGGGCTAGGTCAGCAAACCCCAAGTGTGCTAATCTACAACCTTGTAAGCCACCACATACCATTTGCTCTATAAAATGAGAAACCTAGTCTTAACTTGGGTAAATGTATTCTCACGTAAACTTAACTTAACCGTGCATAATATTGATTCTTAGAGTTCCCATAAAGAGGGGTAGCCGGGAGTCGGAGGCCAGGTATTTACATATAGCTACACCTTGGACATGAAATTGTCACTAGAACTGATAAGTGCAAACTAGCAGCGTCTTTCCTCCCAAATAACGATATAAAAACACACATACAACAAATACTCTACATACTACAGCCCTTGGACACAAAGACCAAGTCAATATGCGCCTCCATCTCAACCTCCCCACTGCTCTCATAGCCACTCTCTCTGTAGGGACCCTCATCTCTGCTGCTGCAGTACCCCAACCAATCGCCGACACCGACGTTAGTGAGGCCCACAAGCTCCTCCCCCGCACCGCTTATTTCCATGTATGGATACAAAACTGCCGCTCCAACTTCGTCATCCCCAGCTCTGGCGGCCAGGTGCCCGAATACTCCTACTATGTCGTCGCGCCTGATGAGGCATCCAACACATGCGGTGCCGGTTCGGTCGACGGCAACCCCCTGCCCGGTACCCAGTTTACCAGCCAGCAGCCGTGGGTCCACGGGTGGGCGAACTTCATCTACAAACCCAACAATGGCAACTGGTGGAACATCTACTTTGTGACGGACCAATCGAAGGCGGTTGGCACTTGTGTGGAGTCGCACGGTGCATCTAGTTATTGTTTGGGGGCGTTCGATGCGTGCACGTCTGTGGAGATGGCACATTGTTCGCTGTTCTGAGTATGAGGGGCGGAATGCGGGTGGAGTGTGAGCGTTACTGGTTCCTGAGGAGAAACTGGATTGGAGTTACACCAAATAGATACTTGTTAAGACATGATGGTATCGTTCATTGTGACCACCTGCTGCTTTAATGGGTGACTTTGTGAATGACGCTGACTTGATGCCATCTTTATGAAAACATGTTTACCCCCAGGCGGCACTGAAATGCAACACTAAACCTTACTATAAAGCCCACGTTTCGGCCCGTGCCGGAAGGGTATAATGGGGACATCTGAGCCAGAAGCAGCTAGAGGTTGGAGGCAGGACAACGGTTTTGGTTTTTAGAGTTCAGGTACGACGCCTTCACATGCCGGCCACTCGCTGAATCTCAGAGACATGCCAGCTCACCGGTTTAACGCCATTTAATATGGGAAGACGAGGGTTGCGTGCAAAGGCCCACTTGCCTACGAACGAAAAGCAGTGCCAGAGGTAAGTTTACGCGCAGATTATACCCCTCAAGAGAGAAAAAGACGTCATATTCCATCTGATAGGAGTTACATACTACAACATAAAAAACAGATATAGAACCGCAAAGATAACGCCTAGCACCCGGGGTCGCTTACCCATATACCATTCCTACGCCCTACTCGCGCTACCCATTCCCTGCCTGCGCGCCACAGAACCATGAAATCCCAATCCATCTAACAAGACCGACTCATCATGACACCCATCCAAAGGGCCCCCCTCAATCCGCCATAGACATCCACGCCACCCCTCCAATCACCCCCGCGAGAATCACAGCCGTCACAATCCCCGCGCCTGCTTTATCTCCCGTCGTCGGGGTCCAGTCATCAAGCAACGACGCCGCGGTTTTAGCATTGCTTCCCGCGTTGTAGTTACCCTGGCTCGTTCCACCAGTAGTATTAGTGAGAGGCCCAGCAGTTGACCCAATCAATGTACTCTGAATAACCTCTAGCGCTGACATCTCCTCGCCCACCCCCGTAGTCCCGTCCCACACACCAATCTGCCCATCATGCACCCACCGCAGCCCGCAAGCTCGGCCTTTATCTCCGCCTGTGCACTGCGCTGCCGCGGCTTTGGCGGAGGTGAGAAGGAATTTGGAGATGGTGTCTGCGGTGAAGGGTGCGACTTTGGAAGTTGCGGCCATCCAGCGGGTGAGGTAGGCTTTGAATGATTTCTGGTCCGTGTTGCAGGATGCCGGCTCGGTGAGCTCGCAGTCGCGCTCGATGATTATGCCGGTGGCGTTGTCGCTGAAGACTTTGATGGATTGGTCGAGGAGGCCTTGGACGCGGGCTTTCCAGACGTCGGATTTGGTCTGGTGGGGGTGTTAGCTGCATGGTTGAGCGTGGAGTTTGGGGTTGGAGTATACGTACGATGTTGTACATATGAGCAGCACCGAGAATCCAGACACCTGCATTGTAACTATATTGGACATGGTTGATCGTGGTACAGTTGCTTAGATCATCAGTGCCATCATAGATATTGTACTGCGCATCAATGAGGCCGATCTTTTGAGTCCAGTCCCAGGTCTTCTCGGCCCAGTTTGCGTATGTATCATTTCCAGTGTACCTGGCAAGTCTGGAACCGATGTTGAAGAAGCAGCCGTTGGAAATGGCATTTTTGTAGTCGTATCCGACGTTGAATCGGAAAATCTGCCATTTCAGACCACCCGAACAGTGAGCATCGTCCCAGCGCGAAGCTTGGGTGGCGAACACGGCCTGGGCGAGAGCGAGCCACTGTGGCTGACCCTTTGGAGGATTAGGGAAGTTGTATTCCGCGGCTGTCATGGCGGCCATTCCCCACATGCCTGGAAGAGTGTAAGTAAGTGCATGTGAGAGGGTATATTTATGTTACCTTGGTCATCATTTCCCAGTGCCTTTGTTTGGTTGGTTGGCATGTAGTCTTGATCATCGCCAACCTGGAAGGTCAGAGCTTGTGTTGTAGCTTCGTTGTAGGAAGTGTCGCCTGTTATATACCAGTAGTCGACCATAGTGTTCCACATGGCACCAGCCTGCCACCAGTAGTATCCGGCGGGAGGCTGTTCGAGGAGCCCCGGGATGTTATACTGTCCAGTTTGGTTTCCTGTGTAGTAGCTCATCAAATCGAATGCGATGGAGGATGCGGCGCTCTTCACGGAGGCTAGAACAATGTTAGACTGATGTCTCAACTTGGGTAACTGTTGGGTTGCAGTCAACACATACCGGGCGAAGTGAAGTCAACTTCAATAGCGACCGCATGGCCCAAGAAGCCCGCAGCAGCCGTGGCGAGAGCAAAGAAGCTGCCCGTCTTCATCCTGAACGATTTTCAAAATGCTCAGGGTAATAGTTAGTCGTCAGCTCCCAGGGAGCGTTGTCGTTGTTGTTGGGGTCAGAATACGAGGACTGGCACGCGCGTTCAAACGGAGTGAGTTTGTGACTGAGGTATATCGCGCAGACAGCTTGCACCCGAGGGTATAGATCGGCAAGCTCGATAAATCGACAATATGAGGTCGTGGGGTACAAAACGAATGGAAGATATGAATACACACAGTGTAGAAGATATCTCAAAGGGTTATGAGAGGAGAGGCGCCAAGAAAAGAGCGGAGTCGTGACAAAAAGCTTCTTATGTCTTGGGAGACAAGGGAGAGATAGCTGAGATGGGGCTAGTAGATCAGGAGGGTTGAGAGTTGACGGACAGGGGGGTGTTCTGGGGTACGCGTGGTGCTCAAACTAACCGTCGTTTTGGGGGATGAGAAAGCCGTTAATTGGCTCAAAAGTGGGTAGGGGACGCGTATGAGACGGGAGATTTGCTACACAGCCATGATAAAAGTACATGAAAGTACGGCATTGTACCCCGGCAACCTCGTAAACGGTTTCACTAATAAATCACCAACAAATCACTCAATACCAGCCAAGGAAATTACTCATCAGCAGGCACACTCACGTCTTTTGTCAATAAATAAATAAAAGTAAATATAGATCTCGACTCGTATAAAATGATAAAATGATAAAATGGCAAAATAACATTACAGTACAGTAACAAATACTAGAAGGGTTAACTTCTTGCCGCAGAGTTCTTTAAGGTACACACACACCACTAGCGCATGATTCGGGTCTATCCCCGTCGTCGCATCCACCATCGATCTTCCCTTTCAATCTCCACCAAAAATACTTCTAGCGGCACTTCAGTATACAGTCACGTGATCAACTAATAACCGAAGGCGGTTGACAAAACAATCCGGACAGTGTCAAAAGTCGCAAGCGAGAAACAAAGTTCAGTGCAGAGTATTGAGCCCGTTTCTTAATTTATAATTAATTAATTAACTGGGCATTTGAAAGACTAATGTATTAATCTCCTCTGATTATATTTTTTCTCATTCTTCTAGTGGTGATGCAGAGCCCATTGAATTGATTGGATCCGCTGTTGTTGCGACTTCTGACAAGTGTCCGGATTGATTTGTCATCCGCCTTCGAACCCACACCACGTGACTTCTCATTCGATCGCATCTCCCTCAGGCACGGACCAGATATCGAGCTTCTGATTGGCCATATCTCATCAAATATCTGGAGTCATCGAGGTTCGCGAACCACCCCTCCATCCCATACATATCGATCCTTTCATGGAGGCAACGGCCTCAACTCTACTATAACCGGAACAAAATCACCATCTACACAATACACATCTACTCGCGATACGAAAATACACTCTAACCGCAAATTTCGATAATATTCACACGCCAGAATCCGAATCCTGATCAATCTCTCCGAAACCTCTTCCGATTCTCGTCGCCTTTAAAAACGCCGTGTCTACCCAGAGCCACAGCGAGGCGACCAGACTCGGCACAACTCCCCCACAACAACGCCTAACACATGAGTAACCTGCTTTGGAGGGCTTACCTAGAAGACGATGTCGACAGGTGTCGGAATCTGCTAGGCAATGGAGCTCAACTGACAAGCAAAGGCCAAGGCGCCCCGTTCGGCCATGGCGGTAGCTTGGGCGCAGTCGCCAGCAGTCCCGGCGCAGCTCACGGCGCCGCCTCTCCTAGGAATGTCAAGTCAAAGAAATCATTGGGACACATGGGCAGTGCCGGCGCCAAAAACCCGACAAGTGGTCTCACGAAGGCCGATATCAACAGTCGCGACAGCCAGGGTCTGACCATCCTCCACAGAGCAGTTTCGTCCCACACTGCGGAGTCTCTGGATATCGCACTCGCCTTCATTGAGCACCCGCTGATCGATTTATACGTACAAGACAAGGAGAATGGCTGGACTGCGCTGCATCGCGCGCTGTACTTCGGCAATGTTTCCATCGCAAGAGCTATTCTCAATAAGGATTCGACAGACACATACTTTCAGGGTCCAGGGACCACAACCACCAAGGGCACACCTCTTGTCCGAATCAAAGACTACGAAGGCAACAGCGCATTTGACGTGTACAACTCCACGATTGCTCGGCGCACTTTACACCCTATCGAGGTTTCTGTCAAAGTTGATGAATCGGATGACTCAGACTCGGATTTTGCTGAAGCACCGGATACCGAGTCTCGAGGATACGATTCCATCGATGGAGACGAATTTTATGCATTTGGCAGCAATAAGAACCTGACACTTGGATTTGGCGATGAAGACGACAGGCAGCACCCAGAAAAAATAACTCTGAAGCGGCCAGACCACTTAATTTGGCGATTCTATCGAGAGGTTCTTGAATGTCAGAACGATGAAGACCACCCCAAGAAAGGCCCGGGACCCAAGCGAATCGAGGATCTCCCCACCCTGATTAGAAACAGGCCGATCATAATCCAAGATGCCATTTTGTCAAAGCTCCACAGCGCCATCCTTACGACTGATCCATATTCGAATCTATACATGTGCGGTTTTGGGCCGGGTGGTCGATTAGGTCTCGGTCATGATATCACAAGCTTCAACTACGTTTGCGTAGAAGGAGGTGCATTGGAAGAGAAGAAGGTTTCCGCGGTGGCCCTGGGGCAGAATCACAGCTTAGCGGTTACCTCGGAAGGAGGGGTTGTAAGTTGGGGAACTAATACCTGTGGAACTCTGGGATATACACTGCCACGGCCGCCAAATGATGAGGAGCCTATCAACAATACTCCACGGCAGATATTCGGGCCTTTAAAGAAGGAGTTTGTCATTGGTGTTGCGGCATCTGCTATCCATTCTGTGGCCCATACGTCCACCTCCCTCTACACATGGGGCAAAAACGAAGGACAGCTTGGCTTAATGGACTCCGACTCACGATCTCTGGAAGTTCAACCAATCCCGCGAAAGGTCGCTGCGTCACTCTTCACATCTAACATCCAGATGGTATCAGCCATTAATCGGGCTACAATATGCTTGCTAGCTAACCACACTGTGTGCGTTTTTACCAACTACGGATATAATATTGTCAAATTTCCCCTTTACGGAGGATTCAGCAACTATCATCTCAAATCTCGCACTCTTACTACGCGATACGAGGCGGAGCCTAGCCATATTTCGTTGGTAACTGCAGGCGGTGACACTATAGCTGCTGTTTCCAGCCGAGGAGATCTGTTCACAATGACTGTCAGCCACAACATCAATTCTAGCACTTCTTCGGCATCATCGACGACGAATCCAGCCAAAATCCGAAGTTCGCTGTCACAACCCCAAAAGATCTGGTCGTTGCGTAAAGGCAACTGGGATGGTATCAAGTCAGTTGGCGTTGGAGAGGACGGCTCCGTTATCCTCTGCACGCAGGCTGGTGCTGTTTGGCGCCGCGTCAAGAGGACGAAAGTGAAAGAGGCCTTTTCGTCGTATACCAAAAATAAGGACTACAAATTTCAACGCGTACCTGGCCTTACGAATGTCGCTGCGGTACGGAGTAATATCTTTGGGGGATATGCAGCTATTCGGAAGGATTGCGACGTCATGACGCAGATATCAATTGATGAGAAGACCCTGTGGGACGATGTTGCTCCGCTATTCTGTGTCGGCGAAGAGCTATCTTTCACGACCACCGCACCACCGGGTAAAAGAGTCAGGTATCCATGGCCTCCTACAGTGTCGATAGACCACCTCGACCCTCTTAGACAAGCTGTTCTTCTCAGCGCAGATTTTGAAGCAGACGTCGCGCGGCACATCGCCAAGGGCAGTATTGGCCAAGAAGGCTACGATGCTGGAATTTCAAGCTCGGCTGCCGATACCAAAATTCCCATTCACAGCTTTATGTTCTCGTCACGCAGCCCTTTGATTCGAGATGCCTTCAGATGGGCTAAGGAGACGGGAGAATTTATTATCCCCGAAGTGATGACAATTCGTGCTACGGATAACTCGTTAAACATCGAGTGTGAGGACCTCGACTTCATCACCATATTCAACCTAGCATTATACCTGTATACGGACAAGGTCCTTGACGTCTGGCATTTTTCTCGCAACGTACCTGACCGTGGGAACCGATACCGTCAAATACGAAACGAAATTATGCATGTGGCTACAAAACTCGAAATGAATGGGCTGGAAGTGGGAGTGCGGAGAATGGCCGCGCCGCTGCGTCGGATGAACATAGACCTCGCTTTTGCCCTGAATGACCCCGCTTTCTTCACCGATGGCGATGCGGTGATTGAGCTGGATGGCGACGAAGTAACTGTCCACAGTGCCTTTTGGCGTCAACGATGCCCTTTCTTTGAGGGTCTATTTGGTGGCCGTGCTGGGGGACAGTGGCTTGCTGGCCGCAAAGAGGATTCGGAGCCTGTTCGAGTTGATCTGACGCATATTGAGCCGTCGACCTTTGATATTGTCTTAAGGCATGTTTACACGGATGCAGGGACAGAGTTATTCGACGATATTGTTGTTCAAGATGTGGATGAGTTTTGCGACCTTGTGATGGATGTCATGAGTGTAGCGAACGAGCTGATGCTCGATCGACTCTCCCAAGCCTGTCAACAAATCCTCGGCCGCTTCGGTAAGCAGATCATCCAAACTCCTGCACGGATATTCAGCTAATAATACTAGTAAACACCCGAAACATGTGTAATTTATTGAATGATGTCGCGCCCTGTGCTGTCCGCGAATTTAAAGAAGCTGGCCTTGAATATGTCTGCCTGCAGCTAGAGACTATGCTTGACAACCAGTATGTTTTCACAATCTACATATATGAGAAACGCTAATGTCCATTAGGTTGCTCAATGATCTTGACGATGACCTACTTGCTGAATTGGATGAGGACGTGCGGGAAAACCAGTTGGCATGTTTGCCATTTGCTAAAAGCGGCCGAGCAGAATTGCTCCTCCATGAGCGCCACCCCAGCCTGGTGGGCGAGCTTGACGAAGACAGACAGCGAAAGCTACGGGATATGGCTTTTAGAACTTCCCTCAGAGACGAAGAGGGAAGATTGTCAAGTTCGTTCAAGACCCGACTTGGTGGCTTTGCATTTGACGGTGCTTCTTCACCGCCATCTTCAAGTGTGACCCCAAAGCGACAGAACACACCTCATCATACAGCAGCTACCAGCCCATGTATTCGACCCAAGGACTCGATCGCCGATCTTATGTTTGATATGGAAGATGATGAATCTTCGCCACTTAACCCTTCATCTCCGTCTCTACAACCCCTTGGAACAACATCCACTCCACTGGGTGGCTCCAACACAGCTCTCCCACCCCCCGCCTTCAAGAACAAAGGCAAGAGGTCGATATTTGTGCGCGACTCTTCGATCCTAAATTCGCCTGACGAACCAGCAACTCCTCCCAGAGGTTCTCCAGGCGTCAATCCTAAGACATGGGTTTCTCCGGGCTTGCCCTCGACCAAACTGAACATGCGTGAGATCATGTCTCAAGCGTCCTCAAACCAGACGTCCTCATTGTCCCTGGGTATATCAGCACAAAGAGAGAAAGACGAGGCAGCATCAAGAGCCGCAGTCCCCAAGCTCTCTCAAAAAGAGCGCAAGAAGCAACAGCAGCAAGCAGCGTTTGAACAAGAACAATTGAGCAAGAAGCCCAGCCTTAATGAGAAGCCTTCTGGGCCATGGCAGGTAGCGGCTGCAGGACCTCGAATCAACCTGAGTGACATTGTCGGTGGAGACTCGGGTACCTCTCCATCTGGGGCATCTAGTCTCAAGGTCCCAACACCAAGCCCGCGCCCACGTGCAGCTTCTCCGGATACACGGTTTTCGGGCCAACGTGGCAAATCGGATATGTCACCACAGAGCTACAAGTCGCAAAGTCGCGGACCTGCAACGCCACAAATGATGAAATCCTCGCCTCTAGCCACCAACCGAGAGCTATTTCCTGCCCTTGGTAGTCCGCGCGCAGAGCCAACTCTGCAGTTGTCTATGAATGATATCATCGGGCAGCAGAAGCGAGAACAGGATCTGGTCAAAGAGGCTGTCGCGAAGAGGAGTCTGCAGGAGATTCAAGAGGAGCAGGCGTTCCAGGAGTGGTGGGATAAGGAAAGTCGCAGGGCACAGGAGGAAGAGACAGCGAGGAGCGAACCTGCGCACTCTACGCCGAAGAAGGGTAGCAGTTCTAGAGGGAGGGGGAAGAGGGGTAGAGGTGGTGGTGGAGGAGGAGGGGGTAGAGGGGCGAGTAATATAGTGCAAGGCGAGAGTCGGAAGGGAAAAGATTCGGGCGAGGCTGCCCAGGGAAGGGCGGGTAATAAGGACAAAAGGTAGGCGTAAGGCGTTATGGTAAAAAAGGCACGTCGATGGCGTTTACGGGGGCTGATTTGGGGTATCCTGGAGTACCCCTGACGGGAAGGAAAGGCTAGATCCCGCCGCTATGTAGAGATAAAGTTTCCAGGGTAATATATTGTAATACATACCAGCTACAACTATATGTTGTACAAGATTCTCTTTATCCACGCTCCTTTGCCCTGCCCTGCCTTGTGTTGCCTAGAGTACAGGCATTCATATCGCTGCCACCACACAGAATGTGGCCTGGCAAGTGTCTGCCGAAGTCTAGCTATTCTTGGACTAGGCTTATTTATGATAGGGAATGGCTAATCTCTACGGTGTGCTGTAGATACACACTTTGCAGTAGAGGCTTGTTAGTTGTTGGGTGGCCGGGCTTTGCCTGTTGTGGCTGGTGGTGGACCCCGGGGGTCGTGGCCTAAGGCCATAACAGGCACAGTCAGACGCTTGCGCCCCCTATAGTCCGCCGTACAGCTCTGAACCTCTAGAGTCACACTAGGGCGGGACAAGACAGTAACAGTCCACCCACCACATATGAACCTTCACCATTCATAGACCACTTTTACCGTATTTACTTATCCCATAATTGCATTGAAAAATATCCCTTTGTTGATCTCTATATCTCCTATCCTCGCCATCTCCAGCTATCCTTTCCATTGTTTTATCACCCCATATCCCTCCTCCCTATCTTCCTATCATAGCCGCCGCGAAAGCTACCCGGGAAGGCGCGAGATAGCGTTTGGATCACGAGAGCTACCTTGCAGGTTACGGCATGACCATCTAACCATCATCAACCACCACCAAGCCGCGTTCCCCTCCCCTTGAAAATCCCCAACCATCAACGGCACATATACGTACAACGCAGGAGCACCAACCCCAACCTGCAGGATCAACCTACCTCGCTGACGACTCACGAATCCGCATTCCCTCCTCCGCCGACTCTTTGACCGCAGCCCATGCTGTCTGCCTAGCTCCTTCCCTGGCCGCCTCACATCCCTGCATACATACCTGTCTCTCACTCACCAGCCACAGCAACAACCACCGCCTAGAACGATCCAGAGCACCAGAGCACCAACTTACCGCCGCCTTGCGAGAATCAACGGCAGAGGAGATATATTCCTGCGAGCGCCACTCACTGTGACAATGGAAGCTCTAGGGCAACTCCACCATATCGCGAGACTCTATCACAACTAAACACATCGAACCTGCGCGGTTGACCAGCAGCTGGTATCCCCATCGCCGCCACTACCCCCAGCAGCAGCCCCTCCGAATAGAAGCCTATAATGCATCAACACCCCCGCCCCCCGCCGAAGGGGGCTTCTCCGGCATCGTCGCCGTCGACAAACCCTTATCGCACGAATAATCAGAGGGAAGGAGGGCAGAGTGGTCATAGCCGGTTCGGATCTGATGCGCCGCAGTATAGCGAGAATGAGTCCGGTGGGATTCGTGGGGAGGGTGTTGTGGCTTCGTCTGGGCCGAGTGCGGAGGCGAGGAAGAAGCTGGATCAGATTGTGCAGGTGAGTTTGCCTTTTGAGGGGGGGTCTGGCGTGTGTGGGTGGTTGCTGATGATGGCTTCTAGAACTTCCATACCAAGGCAGCGACTGTGATATTACAGTCGAGAATGTCGTTTCCGACTATTCGAACAAAGGATCAGACAACGAAGGTTAATAAATGGGTGAGTTCATACCAGGAGGAGGTGACGGTGTGTGGTTCGATATTTGAGACTAACTTGCCTGCAGTTCCAATTAGAGACCGATGATACAGATGCATTTCGCGAAGACTTACGACTATGGAAGACGTGTGGGGGGTTTGAGAATCGCCCTCCGCCGTTGATCCTCGAAACATATATTGATACCTCTGATCTATCAAACAAACAAAGCCTGGTAATTGTGGATGACAACGGCAAGCATTGGGATGTCGCGGAAGCGCTCAATGAGGCTCAGGGCTCGAAACACGGCGACTCACGCCACAGGAAACGGCATACAGAAGTTATCCTGGAACGTTGGAAGATAGAGCTGAAGGAAGGTTCGACGGACGAAACATACGATTATGGAGCCATACTGCCGACGATATACAAGAAGGCGATAGTCTTCTTTCGTACCCTGTATGCAACTGCCCGCTTCACTCCTGTGTCGAAGTTTGTGAAAGCCATCGGCAAGGCTCCAACATCAAGAGGCGGGCTGAGAATCAATTGCCGGATTATCAACGGTGAATCATTTGTTCCAGCTCACCATGACCCACTCACCATTCCTCTATTCCAGGGGGATGGCGAAACGACGACGCGATTCAACCTAGGCGAGACAGAGAGCCCCGCGGGACCGTTCTCTGCTGAGGTCTGTTATCGCAACGATTGTAACTTCCGTGCTGCAGATTCCGAGGCTTTACTCAGTGAAAGGTTTATGGGTGCTGAGGATTTCTTTCAACCAACATTAGCATCAAGACGGGAAGATCGCAGGAGAGATACAAGGGTGACAGAGGTTGGCTCATTACCTGTCAATCGACGGTTTTCTTTGGACGTGGAGCCGACGCAGACGTACGGAAGTTTGTCTACTTTTCACGGTGAAGGGCCAACGCTTGCTGCAAGTCCGATCTCTGCACTGCGGGCTGCTAGGAATATGGGGTCAGAGACTAACTCGCCGCCTGCTGGGTCATCCTATGCGAAATATGCTCAGCCTTCGAGGCCGACATCGAGGGCAAATGAGAGTATTGCCGCTGCGAGGAGACCATCTGTGTCATTCAATCCGTTCAAAGCTGGTTCGCTCTCTGGATCTCCTTTGCCGGGCACGTCTGCACCTCAACAAGGAGAGATGCTACCCCCTGGGTCTTCACAGTCTGTGCCTCGTAGCGTTGGTATGAGCGCATTATCACAGGCGCGGAATAGATCGTCACTTACAGCGGGAATGCCAGCATCTCTGCGT
Source organism: Pseudogymnoascus sp. VKM F-4519 (FW-2642) (assembly GCA_000750935.1). NCBI lineage: Eukaryota > Fungi > Ascomycota > Leotiomycetes > Thelebolales > Thelebolaceae > Pseudogymnoascus > Pseudogymnoascus sp. VKM F-4519 (FW-2642). The sequence continues at coordinate 21,723 of JPKD01002321.1, forward strand.
GGCATACCGGTTCAACAAGATAACACTATCTCGCCATCGAGCTCACCAAAGACGGTGACTATCAACCGATATAGCAGTAGCTTTAGCCATCGTCGCGGCAGGCTATCGTACGGCGGGACCAGCAGGGCAGAGGATGACCAGGGAAGCAGTGGCAAGCAGAGCCTCTCTTCATCGGCACAACCTGGATCTGGAATACTCGCAGAGGCCACTGCTGGCAGTTCAGGATCGTTGCAGACTGATGATGATAACATCTCGGATTTTCTCAACGTCCTTGAAAGTAATAAAAATTTACCGAGCTTCCAACAAAGAGGCAATGAAGCTGCCACGAGGCGAACGGCGTCACAGTTAACGAGGTTCCAATCTATGAGGGAGTCTCACAACATCCTCACGGAATCTTTGACCTCGTCGATGCTCTTACACCGCTCGTCATCCTCGTCTAGCCGACAACTATCAAGCGTCCCGCCGATGGTTGCAGCAACGTCCATCTCGACATCGTCGTCGCCTGGCAAACCAATTTCACCACACACCCCGCATACACCTGCGATTCCCTCGCGCTTAAGCGCCAACTCCATTGCTGAGTACTCACAACCTCGTCGTGAACGCATGCGCAGCACAGCGGAAGAAGATCGCATTGACGATGTTTCCGGCGACGAGGACGACAATGGCCCTGGTACCACTGCGATCGATATCCCTCTCTCGCCCAGACCACGCCAATATCCCAGCCGTCGCTCCAGCTCGGTAGCCCAAGAGCAACGCACCCTCGCCGTCGATGACGATGATAACGACCTCCCATTCCACCGCAGCATCAGCCTTGGCGCCGATGACCGCGAACCCCCCAGCCTCAGCGATCTACGCGGCTTCGGTCGGGTCCCAGGCACTGTGCCGGAGGAGACTCGCGACCGCTCCTCCCAGCCCGCACCGGGTATCGGAAGCGCGGCTATGGATGGACAACTATCATGTCTTGATAGCGATTCGCCCCCCGTCCCGCGCTCCTCAGCGCCGGGATCACAGCAACGCCCCACGCGACGACCCAAGGTTGATCGCAGCTCACTTTCAGCACAGACGGGATCGTCATCCAGCGGCGTGGTGGACACCAGACGCGCAGGCAGCGGAGAGCGCGAGCGTACAAATCGGTATAGCTTCTCCCGCCCGCTCGGACCGCCCTTTGATGATGATGAGTACCCGCTGCTCTTCGATATGAGCGAAATCGGGAGGAACTCGGAGCAGTCGCGGCGTAGTCTCGAAGATGGCCGTGAGGGGGCTGGTGCGGGGAGCGAGAGGGATTCGGGGGGTGGGAGTCGGAGGGGGAGTCATAGGG
>JPKD01002322.1:0-17572 GCA_000750935.1 Pseudogymnoascus sp. VKM F-4519 (FW-2642)
GGTTAAGAGGGGGAGGGGGGGACGAACCATAACGTAGTACCAGGTGTACCAGTGCAGACCACCCTTTGTGACCATGGCGGTCGAGATTAAGGGGCCAATGGCACCACCAAGACCGTATGCGCCGTGCAGGATGCCCATGAGCTCGTTGGCATTTTCCATGTTGCCTACCCACGCGTTCCAGGCTCCGTCTTCGAGGCCATTACCGAGACCAGTCAGGACGAAAAAGACAGGGATGACTGGAAAGGGTGGGTGAACGCAGGTGATGACATAGGCAATGATCTTGCAGATTGGAGCAATAACGGCGATTCCAACTTGGCCGAAGCGCATGTGGATTTTGCTTATCATGAAAGCGGAGAGGGTGTAGCCAGCGAAGGGGCTGAGGAACATGCAGGCTACTATGGTGTAGTTGATTTTGTAATATTCCTCAATCTGGGACCTTGTTAGTTCATTTTTCAGGTCAGACAGAGGGACAGGGCAAATAGTCTCTTACGTATGGAAGTAAAGCCTGTAGATTGAGAGTCAGTATAAAATATATATCTAATCACGTGGAGAAACTCACTCCGAGAGAGGCATCGCTCACGCCCATGACCAGGAAGGCCAGGAGAGTCTGAAGGTAACGAGTGATATTTGTGGATGAGGAATTCCATCTTTCCCGAGCAGGTTCAACATCTTGCTCGTGATCCTGTGGTTGCGCCGTCGAAACAGACGTGGCCGCCTCCTTTTCTATGTTGGCCATTTTCTCGTCAATGCTGTCAGGCGCTGGCGTAGTTAGAGAGGGGGGCGAGGAAGTGCCAAGCTCTCCCGCTGTTGGTGGGGGTTCCATCGACTTTACTTTATCTTTTTACGGAGCCCAACAACTTTTCAAAAAGAAAGATATAGACAAAGATGAAATTGAGGAGGATAAAGGAAAGGAAGGAAGACTGATATAAGAAAATCCGGACATAGGAACGGGCTTCAAGTGAGAAAGCTTGTTGGGTACTGGCTTACTCTTTGTGTGATTTGTGTGGTCTAGATGGTAGGGAATAATCATAGCTCCTCTTAGCCTTCCCATGGCCGCCGGGGTTCAACCGAGCTTTTTTGATCTCGGACCAGAACCGACGAGTATTTACGCCGAGTATTTATGACGGATGGAAGGGTGTACTCCGTACAGGGTAAGCACATACTATATCCGTATGCGATTTAATGCGCAGGATGCGATGTATGTGATGAATGTCATGTATGATACTACTCGTAGAATAGTGTGATGCCGGCGCATTGAGGCAAATCGCTGCTCCCCGCTTTGTACGTACAGCATGAAGAATTTGTTGCTCCTGCCCTCCAACGATGGTCGTCGTCTATTCCCTTCAAAGGATGTTTTACCGATGTCTCGCCATCTCGTCCACGTTTCCGCGAGTCACCATCCGGCCCGTCACTCCGCAGAATGTCTTGGTATTCTCGTGCCACCGGGATCTCCACCACCATTCGTCGCTGTTATTGTGATGAACTGCCGTAGTACTATATCGACTCAAGCGCATGTCCACACCACTCTATTAAGGGTATGTTTCGTTCTGGGACTTTTGTGGCGATCCCGGTGGTGTGCACCATCAGTGCAAGCTTGTTCGATCTCTAACCTTGCTAGTGCTTCTTGGAGCCAACAAAATAAAGCCACGGCGACGCTGTGACTACAGAGCGAACATTAGGCACATTCACGTCCTTGTAGAGTACTGCAGTTCAAACATTTGTTCATTGTTTCAAGATGCCCGGGCCTTCTGGTCCAACTCATCTGCTAACCTCAGTAGATAGAACTTTCGAGTGTCAGGTGGTAGGCTTTCAAACGTCTTGCTGAGCTTGGTGATATCCTGTCTTCCCTTTTCATACGCCTGCAAGTCCCTATTTCCATATACGTCCTTCCCCGCAGCGTACCCATGCTGTAGGCCTCTGAAAAAGACATTGACGGAAACACTTACTCCGTCCAATGGCTTCGCGGTGTGTAACCAAAGCGATGGCAGGAATAGTATATCGCCTGGGGTCATATTTGCTTCGTGCGGATGGCTTGCGGCTGCCTTGGTACCAGTTAGATCTCCAAAGGCATCAACGCTGGAGCTAGATGCCCCAGGAGCGAAATCAAAATACTCCACGTCGCCCGGAGGGAAGAGCAGAAGTCGTTTCTGGCCTCGGATTTGACAGAGAACGTTAGACATAACATCATAGTGAAGCCACATAGTGACCGGACCCGAGATCCTCAGAGGTGAACTGTGCTTGTTCTCCTCAACCACAAGAAGCTCTGGTGGGAGATGGAAGTCTCCTGCTATTTCTGGGAAGTCTCGAGATATGTCCGCAGGCAACTCTGATGGCTTGCCAATTGCCAATGATCGTAAATAAAGTTTTTCTCCTTTGTCGATGGATTCGATGAAGTTGCCGAAGTCCTTCGTTACATATTGAAAGTTTTTTGATACGAAGTCCATACGGTCCTCGTTGGCTTGGTGAACGGTTACCTGCATAAGTTAGAAAGCTTGAATCCTGGGAAAGGAAATGACTTGCATCTCGATGTTGACCAATACGGTCTAGAAGATAGGAATTTGTCCAGAGATCCGTGCATGAGCCTATGTCAAGGCCTTCCAGAATTATTGGCTCCGCCGAAGATAAAATAGCAGCGAAATCTGTCCACGATGAAATCTTCCGTCGCGCGATGGTAATAGGCTCTCTAGGCTTCTGGTTCTCAAGCGGTGAAGGCCGCGATGAGACCTTGGGGGGTTGGCTCGACTCGGAATCAACAGTATTCAAATAACTCCACGGCTCAGAAATACCAGTGATCTGCTTATCTGGCCCTTGAAGATTGCCACCATCATCTTCGGCAGGTAGGATAGTGTAACATCCTTTGTTCCAAAATGTACCAAACGAGAAACATACAGCTCCTCCACCCATGATCAACAAGCTCCTGCCGGACGTTGCAATGGAGTGGCCAATTAATAGGGGCCTTGTGTCGCATCGTTCTATATTCGTTAGATTTGTCTTAATTCGTCCTGCTTCGGGTTCAATATCGAGAGCAACTATTTCCGCGTGTTCTGGAATCAGGTTGGCAGTCATGATACCACCAACCACCAAGGATTTTCCATCATAGTTTGCCCAGCATGCGCCAAACCGGTGCAAATATAGGTTCTCTTCCCCGGCAGCTATGCCGTTGCGGGTCCATCTTATTGAAGGCTCCTGTGGATATTTCTATGACAGACGTTAGCTTCTCTCAGTGCAGTTTGGAGAAAATATATTACATGAAGCTCCCAAGACCAAAGATCCGTAGAGACCCGCCCGTCGGTTAACATTCCGCCAACAAGGAAGCCGCTCGTCGAGGTCGTGGAGGCAATATCGGAGATCATCAGTGCGCCGAATACCTGTGGTTTACCATCCTGATCTGGGAGACACTCAGTCCAGCCTGTTTGACGGTTCCAAAGAAAAGTGTCGCTCAGTACAGTCTTTGAATCCTTCTTTCCACCTGTCACAAGCACCGAGCCATCGCCCAGGGCAAATGCGGAGTGCCTGTATCTGGCTACTGGAATATCATCAACACGTTCCCACGTATGAGATAGTTTCGAGTACAGCCAGCAGTCCGCGAAGGCCTTGTCTGGCGATGACCGCCCACCCACAAGCAGCGAACCACAATCTCCAATTTCTGTCAGAGTGTGGCACATGCGGGTCTCGGGTTTTACACGCAGCGTAGGACCCGGATGAGAGGATCCGCCTTGTGATGCGCTTGCGAAGACATCAATTGAACCCAGTCGGTTGTTCACTCCCATACCACCGAAATTGCCTTTTAAGTCTAGGCAACCATTGTCACCCTTGACAGATAATGACGCTCCAAACCTCCTTATCCCATTTAACTTTGCGGAATCCGTGTATTCCATTTTCCCTTTCAGTGACACTGCTTCGGAGTCCGTTTTCCCAGGAGAAGCGGCAGCTGTTCCCATGTTCTGGGGCTGGGTTGTGGACAAGTGCACATTAGATGCCTCGAGAAGGGTGTAGTGGCACCCAAAAAGGGCAAATTCTTCCCATTCATCGAAGGGCTCAACTTCATCCAGGTGTATACGCTCTTCAGAAGAAAGGAAGTCTGAAGATCCCCAAAGCTCCCATAAATTCCGAGCACGCACATCTGCCCACCCTGCTTTTTTGAATCGATTCTCCTGATCTTGTGTGGTTGGATATGCCAAAACAGGCCTTAGTGGCGTTTGGAGTTTGTCAAAATGTGCCAACATAGTTTTTCCAAATGGATAGCGTGGACCATTGGGGAGTAATTGCTCCAGAAGGCAAAATCGAGCTACAGAGTCAGCAGGTTGTCAGCTGTAAATTTTGGGTGTGGAGCTAACAGTAGGGGAGCGATCCAATCCATTTGATTAAGGCATCAGAGGTATCTACGTCCATATATGCAATCGAAACCTCTGCAGTGCAGAAGACGATGCTATTACTCATGTCAAACTCCGAGGAGAAGAACTTCTCGAGCTTTGTGAGATCTCGCAAGTCACAGCCAACCTGCAGATACTGGTCGCTTCGTAGTAGGATATCACCATCTTCGGGATATTCCACATTCTTCAAGATACTATTCAGCTCGCTTGTTTGCTGTACCATATCTCTCTTCCTGAGAATCAAATCCCTATAGTCGATATCCACAAATGTAACATCTCGTGATGCTTCCGGGTATCTCACCCAGGATTGCCATGGAAGAGGGTCACTGATATTTGTCAGTTTGTGGCCAGTGAAATACACTGAATTACAATTCCCACTTACTATCCACATCCCAGGTTGACGACAATCTTCTTCTTCTCCGTCGTCTCCTTTAAAAACTGGCCGACCACGTGATCTATCGCTTTCATGCGCAACCAATAGCCTCTATTGATGAGGGGTGCTCGTCTTTGAGGCTTTTTGACGAAGTAGCGGAAGAAATGCGGCTCATTTGGGTAATATAAGCGTTCGACACTGCGCTTGGAGACGATGCTGCTGTTGTTGGTCTGTGATATCTATCAGAGCTTTGCCCATAAAAAATGTGGAGGAAGATATAATAAGAATTTTACCACTTACCCCCATAATCGAGTCATCCTGCTTCGATGCCTTGGGCCGAAGCCGTCCACCACCCTTCATTGGGTGAGACTTAATAGAGATAGACATCAAATGTTTTACGATTTATGCCCCTCGTTTGTACGTACGTGGGGTAATTTTTGTACTTTCTGAAGCGTTGATGGAGGGCCTGAATAAGGTGTGGACCGTGCGTTGCCAGTCAGCCTTCCGTGCACATGGAGTTTCCTCTAGACGACGATCAACTCTTGATTCACTACTTATTATGCCATTATATACAGATAATTTACATATTTTGTATAAAGAGGTTCTATATTTCCGTGATTCATCAAGAAAATCCCCACTAGTAGCGTTGTTCTGTTAGTCTGGTCCCTGAAAGACCTTACAAGATCCTTCAACCACTGTAGTAAGCAGTGACGATGTGAGTGACCTAGCTCAAGGTGGAGCAAAGGCGGGCCGCTGCACCACATCACCGACAAGGAAAGAGGCACCAGCCAGCTCTTTGACAGCCACAGGGCACCTCGACCTCGGATTCCACGGGCAACGACTCGGCTCTCTAAGCGTCCAAGACATATTTATCTGCCCAATCCTCCAGCCACTTGTTCTCTCCAACTACAAGACTCGTCCTGGTCGCCGGCAACAAGAGCATTGTTCCGCGCAGGCACTTGCGCCGCTACCCACCTCACAGCTCAACCCTCGAGTAGTGGTGAGATAACCACAATAAGATGGCGATGAATTTCGTTACTTTCAACCAGGACTATAGTCGTCTTGCTATTGGTAGGGCAGGTCCGGCTCCCCGCAGGTGCAGGTGGCTGATGCTTTGTCGATAGGTACTTCGAAGGGATTCCGAATCTACCATAGCGACCCCGAGTTCCGACCTGCTTTTAAGAGCGATGAAGATAATGTCTCGATTATTGAGATGATGTTCTCGACTTCCCTTGTCGCCCTTGTTTTATCTCCGCGGCGCCTGGTGATACGGAATACAAAAGTCAGTGAGCGCAAATCTTCTTCAACTCCCCAGCGTGGAAGCTTGAGCTAACCAACCATAACCAGAGATCCTCGACTATCTGTGAACTCACGTTCCCCTCCGCCGTCCTCGCAGTACGACTAAATCGAAAGCGACTCGTAGTAGTACTCGAGGAGGAAATATACCTCTACGACATCCTCAACATGAACCTCCTCTACACCATCTCAACCTCCCCAAACCCCCACGCACTATGCGCCCTATCCCCCTCCTCCGACAACTGCTTCCTCGCCTACCCCCTCCCCAAAGCGCGCGACGAGCCCGGAGAAAAGCGCCCCGCCCACGCTCCCCCAACCTCCAAATTCGTCCCCCCGATCTCAGGCGAAGTCCTCCTATTCGACACCCTCACCCTCAAAAACATCAACGTCGTCGAAGCCCACCGCGCGCCCCTCTCCTGCATAGCCCTCAACAACGACGGCACGCGCCTCGCTACCGCCTCCGAGACGGGGACGATCATCCGCGTCTTCTCTGTTCCGAGCGGGGACAAGCTGTACCAGTTCCGGCGCGGCTCTTACCCGTCTACTATCTACAGCATGTCGTTCAACACCTCCTCCACCCTCCTCTGCGTCTCCTCAACCACAGACACAGTCCACATTTTCCGCCTCACCTCCCCCTCCAGCCGGCCTACCTCCCCCGGCTCCCCAGGCGGCGAACGCATGTCCCGCGGCCGCAGCCACGACAGCGCCACCTCCTCCGGCACCTCCCCCGGCTCCGAGGTGCGCACCACGCTTCCCACCCGCAAATCTAGCGGAACCCTCGGCTCCATGTTCCGCCGCACGTCTCAGCTGATGGGCAAGAATGTCGTGGGCGCCATGGGCGGGTACCTGCCTAAGGGTGTGACGGAGATGTGGGAGCCGGCGAGGGATTTCGCGTTTATCAAGATCCCGAAGAGTTCATTGGGGGAGAGCGGGAATGGGCAGATGAGGAGTGTGGTGGCGATGAGTAGTAATTTTCCGCAGGTCATGGTGGTTACGAGTGATGGGGGGTTTTATGTATTTAATATTGATATGGAGGAGGGAGGGGAGGGGGTGCTGGTGAAGCAGTATTCGTAAGTTATACCCGTGGTGGAAGTAGAGAGTTTGAAGGGGGTTTGGACTGACAGTATTCCACAGGGTTCTGCAGACGGAGGATAAGTTCGAGCAAGGTGTGCTTGATGGGTGATTTTTGATGGGAGGGAGTTCGGTGGTGGCTTTGAGATATTGCTAGATCTGAGAATCCTGGAGGCTAATTCCAAGCGATGAGGGTATACAGCGGGTTTCCATTGCGTTGTTTGGTACTGGATGGGTGGCTAGCTAGGGATTGCGATAGCTTATATACGTTGTTCAGTGTTAGGTAGGCTGATATGGTTGAGTTAATTATAATATCTCTGCCTGGCAGTTCTATCACATTCATGTCTTATTAGGGCACGGCTATGGTCAGTCACTATACAGAAGATATGTCACACGCAAACAGACTCAGTGAAAATTGCTCTATAAATTTAATGTTCATTATTTGCATGACCTAATGTCAATGATTTTCAACGTCGATCAACAACATGACCGTGACACACCAGCTAGCATAGCGCGTCAAACTCCCAAGCAGCAAAGATTAGATTACAGCCCCCTCCCACCAATGCCTCCCCTTGGCCCCCTTACATCTGCACCTCAACACGGCCCTCCGAGCCCGGCGCGCCCGACTGGAGCGTAGGGAGGAGGTAAGTGATATCATCCCAAGGATGTCTGTACAGGCCAGTACGCAGCCTCTTCTGATCGAGGTAATGGGCGATGAGACCGATAGAGCGACCGAGGACGAAGAGTCCGTTGAGGACACCCATCTTGAGGTAATCCTCCGCCTCCTCAGCGCTGAAGGCACCGCAGTTGCGCATCAGGTCGACGAAGCAGACGGCCACGGCACCGTCGACGTTGAGGATCAGGTTGTCCTTCTTGGAGGTGGTGACGGACTCGACGGCGAGGGCGTAGTCGAGCATCTTGCAGCTGGGGAAGCGCTTCTTGACGAACTCCTTGACGAGCTCGACGCGGAGATCGGGGTTGTTGCGAGACTTCACCTTGTGCCCGATGCCGGGGATGAGCTTGTTCTGCTTGCGCATGCTGTCGACGAAGTCACGTGGGCTGAGACCCTTGTCGTAGGCGCGGGTGAACTCCTCGGCGGCGCCATCGAGGGCACCTCCGAAGCGGGAGCCGATGGTGAGGAGACCGGAGACGAGGGCGGAGATGAGGTCCTTGCCGGCACGGGTGGTGATGATGGTGTTCATGGCACCGGAGACGGCGGGGCCGTGGTCAGCGGTAAGCATGAGAACCATCTCGAGGAACTTGCTGGCGTAGTCTGGGAGACGGCGGCGGAACCAGAGGAGGGACATGACACCGCCGATTCCGATGTCCTCTCTGAAGACATCCGAGATGGGCATTCCAGCGTACAGAAGCTCTTGGCCACGGTCATCGGAAATGGTGGAGATGAAGGCGGCGGGCTTTCTGATCAGGCCAAGCTCTTGCGCCCACGAGTAGTCGAGAGGGATCTTGGGCACGATTGGCTCGGCCTTTGGCTTGATGCTGCCGGCCTTGACGAGGGTCTGGTAAACCTGGCTGAGGAGAGCGGGCATATCCTCGAAGGTCTCGGGGACGTGGAAGCCGGCCTCCTTCATGGCCTTGTTCTTGTTGGCAGCGGTCTCGAGCTGCGAGTTGGCGAACGATCCAGCGTGTCCGAACTGAACCTCGGTCTTGAACATGCTCGCGCAGGTTCCGATCGCCCAGGCAACAATTGGCTTGGTGATGGTTCCATCCTGGACGGCCTCGATGACGCGGTACTCTTCGATTCCACCAACCTCACCCAGCAATAAGAGGATCTTGCAGTCTGGGTCGGCTTGGTATCTGAGGAGATGGTCGATAAATGTGGTACCAGGGTATCTGTCACCACCAATGGCAACACCCTCGTAGACACCATCGGTTGTGTTACAGATGATGTTGTTCAACTCGTTGGACATACCTCCGGACTTGGAGACGTATCCGACGGAGCCAGGGCGGTAGAGCTTGGATGCAACGATGTTGTCCATCATGCCACCAGTGTTACCGATCTTGAATGCTCCGGGCTTGATTCCACCAACAGTGGCCGGGCCAATGATGGTGATACCCTTCTTCTTCGCAACGTGTAGGATCTCGCGTGCGCGCTGTTACAATTAGCTCATGTCGTGTGATTGACGATTTTTGGGATTATGCTTACTCTCTCTGGGACACCCTCGGCGATAATGGCAATCGACCTAATTTGAGGGTACTCCATGAGCTCCATGGTGGACTGGTACACACTGCGCGACGAAGCAAAGTTGACAACGGTATCGACGTCGGCGTGCTTGGCCATGGCCTTGTCTACGCTCTGGTAAACTGGGAGGAGGGTCTCGCTGGTTCCCCAGTACATCTTGCTGACGAACTGTCCACCGAAAGTGTAGATGATACCCGCAACGGATGGTGTGGAACGCTTGCAGATGAAGTCGAAATCGAGCATGCCCTGGACGGCTCTTGGCTGGAGACCGTACACGAAGCATCGCGTCTTGTTGTGGAAGAGAGCGTGCTCAGCACGAGGGCTCAAAGGTCGGCTGGGAGCAGCAAAGCGGCGGATGTTGTCGTTGGCATTGCCAGCGCCCGGTCCGGTCGCGGGGGACGCAGAACCAGCACCGGTTGTGCCACTTGGGATAGCGGAAGGCATGGCGGGAGGTTCGGGGTTCTGGAGAGAATTGAGGGTTAGAAAGTGGACAATTGATGGTTGTGGGAGAGAGGTCGAGGGAGGGGGGTTGTGGTGAGGATGAAGGGGTGGGTGTTGAAGTACTCACAAGAAATGGTTGGGGAAAGGAGCTTCAACAATGAGCTTCGTGAGCGATTGGTGTGCGACAGGAATTGAGGATTGTAATTATCGTAGATATGGGGAGGAGGAAGGTGATGATGGAGAAGGGAGGAGGATGAGGAATTGGGAAGGATTGGAAGGTGAGTAGCAAAAGGAGAGAGGAGGAGAGTTGTGTGTTTGGATCGGGGGGTTGAGGAGGTGCCAGAACTTTTTCTTGGGCGAGAGCTTTTTGGAGATTGAGACGGGTTGGTGGTGGTGGTGGTGGTGGCAGCTTGTACTGTAGGTGTCTTGGCCCCCCCTGGTATTGTGGTGGGCTGTAGGCGGTGGGTAGGGCGGTGGAGGGATGGTTGTTGGGTTGACAATGTACTGTTTTTGTGAAAGATGTACAGTGTTGTTGCTGTAGCGTACCGTAGAGTCAGTTGCGTAGTTGTAGATGTTGTAGATGCGATGTACTGTAATGTACGGTGGGGGTGCTGAGGCGTACGGTGGGGTTGGAGGTGGTGGAGGGCGGTGGAGCTTGGTGTAGGATGGCGATTTGAGTGTTCGATGATGCCCTGTAGGGTGCTGTAGGGTGTGCTGTGGAGTGCCGTAGGTGCAGTGCAATAAGCAGTCCGATAAGCACCGATAAGCAGCAATAAGCAGCTATAATCAGCTATAAGCACCCCGTAATCCCCGTAATCCCCATAAGCAGCAGCAGTGATAGCACCAGTAATAGCACAGTAATAGCACCATAATAGCAGTATACTGGCAGCAGTCATCCCAATAAGCACCAGTAATCCCACCGCACAACCGTATAGAATGTACAGCACAGTACAGTACAATACAGTCTATACGGGAGAATAACTGCCCCGTGTTGAAGTTGTGCTGCGTGTACTTTTGGCGGGCCGTATGCACGGTGGGGTACATCCCCCCAAACCCCAAAGTAGTGCGTGGTAGCGTGGGCGGACAATAAGGTCGTCGGAGTCCGATGGGGTCGATTCCACGATGGATGGGCGATGGTTGGGACGGACCTTGCATGGTGGGATGGGCGGTGGGATTGGCGGTGGGCGGGTGGAAGTCGGCGTTTGGCGGTGGATGGAGGCCCAGGTTGGTGTTTAGTTGGGTTTTGGATGGGGTTCATTGGGGAGACTATCCCTGTCCCGTTGAGTTCCGTTCATCGCTCTCTCAACTCCCTCTCACTCCTTTTCTTCTCCCGCCATTTTGTCACCGTCACCCCATTCCGCCCCACCCCAACCCCCGGGCCATTCCTCATTGGTCGTTTTAGCTCCTCGCTTGGGCCTCTGTTGGCTCCGTGTTGAACCCCGATGTGCGCTAACTGGCCACCACGGCCACTACGGCCACGCACAGCAACCTTTTTGTCCCCCCGAACAAGGTCCCCACCTTCCCCCACCATGCCTCTCATCATTCGATAGCTGGAGAGACGGTGAGGAGTCGAAGAGGAGTCCAGAGACGAGTCTAGAGATAGGGACAGAGTGCCGTGATCCACCAAACTGGGCTGAGGGGACACGACAACATCTCCAAAAGGAAGCAAAAAGAAATAAACTGAATAAATTGAACAAATTGGGTAAAAGGAGTAAGAAAAATAGGAGTACCAGCATGAAATAAGAGAAGATGGGATAAAAACTGTACAACTCCAAATAGAGAGAGAGGGTGTGAGAGAACTTACCGCCCTGAGATGCACAAAATCCCCAATACCAAATACCTTGAACATGTACCCCCGATGTACTTCAACCACTGTGCTGTGCTGTACCCGTTGCTGTAGGCTTATACTGTAGCTTGATGTGTGTGAACCGCCAACCGCCCGCCAAACCCACACCCATCAACAATTTATTTTGTTCCTCTTCGGTCACCACAACACAACCCACCAGCTTCCACACCCTCCCTCTCGTCTCCCCCAATTCCACCACTGCTCCTCTTCCCTCTTACCTTTCCATCTCTCAATCTCCTCACGCCCTCTCAATAATCCCATATCAACTGAATTGTTGTCTCTTCCGCTGCACAAGTACAATTCTTCGTAGCTGTCGCTTGATCGCAAGTTTCCAATTTTTGGTGAGTTTACCTCGAGAGCTTGCGAGCTCGTCCCCCCCGCTGCTGCTGCTGCCCTCAACGTCGAGGACTCCTGATTCCCCCCAAACGTCGTGTGACCTATGTTTTCGGACTGTCGCTATGATTGGGGTACCACCGGGCGCCAAGCAAGCTCTTCTGCCCCGGTCGGCACTGTCGTTGTCGTCGTGCCTGTTGCCATAAGACCTTGGGGATCCAATCCACCGACGACTGTTGAAATGCTCGCGGATGTGCCAATTGTCAAGCCGTGACAGAGAGACTAACCAGCTGCACAGTCTCCGATTCCGACATAACCCACAATGTCTGCCAAAGCGATCCTCGAAGCTGATGGCAAGGCCATTCTCAACTACCACCTCACCCGCGCCGCCGTCATCAAGCCATCCCCTCTCCCAAAATCTACCACACACAACCCTCCCTCGAAACTCGCCTCGCTCTACTTCCCAGCAGACGCAGAGGTTGCGGCGATTCTCGACCAGGCTGAGGTTTCCTTCCCATGGCTGCTACAGCCAGGTGCCAAATTTGTCGCCAAGCCAGATCAGCTCATCAAGCGTCGCGGCAAGAGCGGTCTGCTCGCCCTGAACAAGACATGGCCTGAGGCGAAGGCATGGATCCAAGAGCGTGCCGGAAAGCCCCAAAAGGTCGAGTCCGTTGTCGGTGTCTTAAGGCAGTTCTTGGTTGAGCCATTCGTGCCTCACCCAGACGGAACCGAATATTATATCAACATCAACTCTGTTCGCGAGGTACGTTCACAATTTTCCCATGGCGATTGATAGAAATTTGGAGTGCGGCTTTAGCCGGTGAACTTTGTGATAAGTATCATGGAGTTCTGTGCCGAGTTGCAAGATCGGTACTTGGCATGGAAATGTCCGAAAATGGCATAACAATTGCCAAAATGCAAATGTATGCGTCAAGCGACCATATATCAAGACAAGAGAGTTGAAAATGCACTGCACGAAGAAAAAGTTTGGGGAGGGCCCTTTTAATGAATTTTGGATTGGCTATCGGCTCAGTCTTCGGACGAACGGCGGCTAGAGAAGGAGGTGCTCCGCACACCCACCAACCAACAAACACAGCACTCTGAGCCTGCATATTCTCGGCCGTCTTAGGCCATGCCTATCTCCCATGCATACTGGCAGTTGCTATTCACATGTTATCTTCATTTCGAATTTGTTTATTTTGTTCGATATCATTAAACTGTACTAACGTATTTAATTGCACAGGGCGACTGGATCCTTTTCACTCACGAGGGTGGTGTTGATGTCGGCGACGTTGATGAGAAGGCTGAGAAGCTTCTCATTCCCGTGGACCTGAAGGAATACCCATCGAACGAGGAGATTGCTGCCACTCTCTTGTCGAAGGTGCCAAAGGGAATCCACAACGTTCTCGTCGACTTCATCACCAGACTCTACGCCGTCTACGTTGACTGCCAATTCACATACCTCGAAATCAACCCATTGGTTGCCATCCCAAATGAGGATGCCACCTCCGCCGATGTGTTCTTCCTGGATCTGGCTGCCAAGCTCGACCAGACCGCTGAGTTCGAGTGCGGTGCCAAGTGGGCTGCTGCACGCTCGCCAGCTGCTCTCGGCATGACCGCCGTCAAGGCGGCTGATGGCCGCGTCAACATTGACGCTGGCCCACCAATGGAGTTCCCAGCGCCTTTCGGCCGTGAGCTGACCAAGGAAGAGGCATACATCGCTGAGCTCGACGCGAAAACTGGTGCTTCGCTGAAGCTGACCGTCCTTAACCCCACCGGCAGAGTCTGGACTCTTGTCGCTGGTGGTGGTGCGTCCGTCGTCTACGCTGACGCCATCGCCAGCGCGGGTTTCTCTGAGGAGCTCGCCAACTACGGTGAGTACTCTGGAGCGCCCACCGAGTCGCAGACTTACCACTACGCCCGCACTGTCCTGGACCTGATGCTCCGCGCCCCTCCCACCGACGAGGGCAAGGTCCTCTTCATTGGTGGTGGTATTGCCAACTTCACCAACGTCGCCTCCACATTCAAGGGTGTCATCAAGGCCATCCGCGAGTATGCACCAAGCATCATTGAGCACAAGGTCAAGATCTGGGTCAGACGTGCCGGACCCAACTACCAGGAGGGACTTAAGAACATCAAGGCTGTCGGCCAGGAGCTGAAGCTCGACATGCACGTCTACGGACCAGACATGCACGTCAGCGGTATCGTGCCTTTGGCGCTTGTGCCGGGCCGCTTCGAGGCCAGCGACGTGAAGGAGTTTGGCACTGCCTAGAGCTCAGGTTTTGGGGATTAACAGTAATAAATGTACTTGAAAAAATTGTCCCATGTTGGACCATGGGTCTGCATGTGGCGGATATTTGCTCTGATGGGGCGCCTGCAATAGATACTTCCTAATGATAAAGACGATGTGAGATCTGTACTGTTACGAGTACTTTCTGCCACAGGAGCAGTTGGGGCCTTTTTTTGATGAGATATATATATCACGTGCTGTGAGGAATGTGCGGCAATTGTTCTGTTGTTAAATGACGGTGAGCCACTTGTCGATCGATGAAGATCGGAGCCACACCACCACCACTCACGTGCATTAGAGCAATTTCCCGTGAGCCTGGTGTGAGAGTGAGACGCTCTAGTGTGGTTTAGTCGGGGAGATCCTTGCTGTCACGCCGCTCTTTTTTGTTCTTCGACGCCGTTTGTTCTTTTCTTCTGTGGTACGGTACAGAGATGATGCAAGACGTGCTCGAGTACAGAGCTCCAAGTTGAGATGGATGCTGCTGGTTGATGGCATGATACAACTCGTATCTATCTAGCTACTCGTATTCAGCCGTGCAGCCGTACGTACAGCCAGCCAGCCAGACAGTCAGCCACATTATAGCTTCAATAGTCAGATATGACAGACAACACCAAGACAACGTTACGAGCCTCGTGCATCGTGAGATTACAGTGCTACACCCATATTACTACATCGATCCCTTCGGTTAAATAAAGATGCCGCTGGAGTAGGGGCGCAGCTCTCGTATTCAGAACCGCCGCCGTTACGGTTTGAGCTTGGCGTTCGATGGCGCTTGACGCCGGTTGGCCCGTTCAAGTTAAGTTAACCTCGTAAAATGGGGAAAGGACGGAAAGGACCCTGAGATTGTCAAAACTGTCAGGTACGAGGTACTAGGGCCACGGGCGCCGCGGGCAGGAACAGACAGCGGCAGCGCACAAGGGTCCTAGTCCTGGTATTTACTACGTATCTCACCCATATCCCCCGCGAAATATCGACTTCGTCGCACACTTTGTCCGTTCACGAACTGAAACAACCACGCTCATTATTATCTCTCCAGAAGGCTCACTCTTTTTGCCTCTTTATCTTGTGATCGCGCAGTCTATTGTTCTTTTTGTTGCAGCTTCGGCGATTATTTCAAACCTAACTTTTGGAATTAATACACGGAATAGAAAGCGGGACTTTTGATTACAGCAGATAACAGCCATGAAACGCGCCGTAAGTGAACCCTCCGAACCACCCGCGACAGCAGTCAACCCATGCGATTTGTGTGCGACAGGTCTGCCTCGCTGCAGGCTGGATTTCGGGTGAAGACATTATGAGTACGCGCAGCTGACATTGAATCACCAGTCCCAAGTTGCGCTTCTGGCGCTTTGCGCCCAGGTCGCGACCGCTGTCACCCCGCTCATCGTCAAGGGGACCGATTTTGTCAACTCTGTTTCGGGCCAGCGATTCCAGGTCATTGGTGCTGCGTACCAGCCAGGCGGAGAGGCGGGTTACAAGCCTGAGTCAGGACAGGACCCTCTTAGCAATGCGGAAACGTGCTTGAGGGATGCTGCTCTGCTGCAGAGAATTGGCGTTAACACTATTCGCGTGTACAACTTGTCGCCGGATATCAACCACGATGAGTGCGCGTCGATCTTCAACATTGCTGGCATATATATGATGATTGATGTCAACTCCCCCAAGCCGAATGAGGCTCTGAGCAGAGAGGCACCGTGGGAAAGCTACAACCATGATTACCTGGAGAGGACCTTCAAGATCGTGGAGGCCTTCAAGAACTACCCCAACACTCTGCTGTTCTTCTCAGCAAACGAAGTCATCAACGATGTGCCAACCGCCATTACCGTGCCATACATCAGAGTGAGTAGCCCCTCCCCCAGATTCTACTAGTCCGACACTGACATCAAGTTAAGGCTGTCACCCGTGATCTCAAGCAATACATCAAGCTCCACTCGGACCGCCCCATCCCAGTCGGCTACTCCGCCGCCGACGTCCGTGAGGTCCTCATTGACACCTTCAACTACTTGCAGTGCAGCTTGACTGGAGACGCCACGGATGAGTCCATCACCGACGTCTTCGCCCTCAACAGTTACTCCTGGTGCGGCCCAGCCACCTTCAACGAGGCCGGCTACAACACCCTCGTGGACATGTTCAAGAAGAGCAGCGTCCCAGTATTCATGTCCGAGTACGGATGCCGCGAGATCCGTCCCCGCATCTTCGATGAGACCGCCGCGCTCTACAGCTCCAAGATGAACCCCTACTTCAGCGGTGGCGTCGTCTACGAGTACACCCAGGAGAAGAACGATTTCGGCCTCGTTGTCCTGAACTCGGACGGCTCCGCAAAGCTCAAGGTCGATTACGACAACTTCCAGGGCCAGCTCGCCAAACTCAACATCACCGAGCTCCAGAGCACCTCCTCCTCTGCCGCCGCAACCCCCTTCCCCAAGTGCGTGTCCTCCCTCATCAAGGACAAGGGCTACCCCAACGACTTCACCAAGATCCCCAACCCACCCAACGACGGCCTCGCCGCGCTCATCAAGGCCGGTGTCAAGAGCCCTAAGAACGGAAAGCTCGTCACTATCGACAACTTGAAGGTTAAGCAGGTCGTTAAGAACAGCGATGATACCGTCATCACTGGACTCGAGGTCAGACGCCTCACGGACGGAAACGTGCCTACTCCTATCGCGACCACCGGATCCCCTGCCGCTACTGGCACTACTGCGTCGCCGCAGGAGACTAGCTCCAGCGCGGCGGTTGGGACGACGCAGCTTGGAGGGTTTGGATTCGTGATGAGCTCGGTTTTGGCTGCGCTGTATCTTATCTGAGGTTGAAGCGGGGTTGAGACGTAGATAGGGGGTTCTTTTGTGTATAGTTTTCTCGTTACTTCTTTTGGCAGCACGTTTGGCTCGTCTGATACCTTCATAGCTGGCTATTGGACGTTCAATTGTAATTCTGTTTTATGATCACGTTTATACGTTTCTTTAGCGATTGAAGGTCTATTTAGATAGTGCATATATGTCATGTCCTTGTTACGGTACTTGCTTTCACTTGATATGGCAGCAGGTCAACTGGTGTCGTCTTCTATAATCTTTACATTTCTGATGACACTGTGTATACCACCCTGGAGTTGAGGCGCTTACATACGAAGAAGCTTAAAATAAACCAGCTTCGTAATATTGATGACGCGGAGATCAATATCCAACACATATCCCAGCCCCCTCGCCACCTCGTGTCCAGCACGACTGGCTAGGTAGAGACTCGTATCAAAACCCCATATCCCAGCCTCTACCTCCGGCCCCCTCCATCGTATAACTATTCATAGATCGCCTCACCATTCGCCCCTCCAACACTCGCGCCCCCTACTCACCCC